>JAPYZD010005236.1:0-10157 GCA_030522725.1 Ichneumoninae sp. B BG-2022a | reverse complement strand
AACCAACGGCGTTTGCAAACAACGAAACGTTCGACTAAACAAAAATTGCATATTTCCGTCTGGATAAAAAAAGAGGCGATCGCTTCGAGGAAAGTGTATGTCCGTCGGGGATTGCACCGTTTGACGTAGGTCCGGCCAGTTATACCCGAGGGGAAATCCCTGACGCGCGTATCCAGCGGACGGAACGGTGAAACAAACTTGAAACTCTGCATATACCCACGCGGATATATATAGAACTTGTACAAGTCCATATATATATTAACGTGGAGAGTTTAGCGGTGTGGTTATAGCGCGGACGTCACGGGACGACTTCTGGAGCGGCGAACCGAAGTGGGTTCGTCTACGTGGGCCGGGGCTTTTGGGGAAGTGTTATTTTTCCACGTGCGTTAAGCCCGATGACTCTGCATGTGACAGTGGATCGACGTACATATATCTGTGCACGTGTTTGGTGACGGTGTGCGATTCTATTTATTACGGAGTTTTTTTTTTCTCTGTCGCGGATAATCGATAGAGGCGAAGCACGGGTTCCCATTCGTTTTATCCGCTTTTTTGAGGCTCTGGAAATATTTTTTTGTATTTTTTTTTCTGTTCGGTTCGGTCTATTTCTATGCGAGAGTTTTAGTCTTCCGCGGCGTCCGGCTCGCCGATTGGCGTGCTTTCTTCGTGCGTCATTCGAATAAAGTGCACTGCATTCGGCACGTAGCACTCGGGTCCGAGTACGCCGTGCCGGCCTTTCGCTGGACAGTTGGCTGTGCGTTTCCGCTTCTCGAGTGCGCCCAAAGTGGAGGGAGACGAAACTACTGTGCGCGAGGTTGACGGGATCGCGAGGGGTGTTTTTTGAGTGCCGGCGATTTTGGAAATCCTTATCGTGGAACTTGAGTACGATCGTGCGTCTCGCACACTCTCGACTGACCGACTCGCCGGCTTGATCGAAACGACCTCCGAGCACCTGTTCTATGCGGCATGATGATGGAGACCCAAAATTATTGGGACGAGAGCTCCGCTCACTCGATGCAGGTGAAGTACGAGAGGTGAGTGAAGGCGAACTTGATTTGCGGAATATTGACGGGTTTTTTTTTAATGGTCAAGGTGGCTACACTTGCTATTGGCAGTGATTATTCACCCGAAAGAGTCTGATTGATCGAGGCCGTGCGATAGACTCGGTCGGTAACAAATCGGTTTCTCTATTTTTGCAACTATTAATATTTGGGTAGAAAGAAAATTTTGTTTTCATTCATCTATGTATGGCCTAGGAAAATCTAATTTGGTTCGATATATTGATAGTCGTGGATTAAATCGGGAAACCGATTTTTTACCAATTTACTCTTTGCACTGATTATTCACCCGGATCAGTCTGAACGTTCGAGGCCGTGCGATGGACTCGGTCGGTCACAAATCGGTTCCTCCATTTTCGCAACTATTAATATTTGGGAAGAAAGGAAATTTTGTTTTCATTCATCTATGTATGACCTACGAAAATCTAATTTGGTTCGATATATTGATAGTCGTGGACTAAATCGGGAACAGGATTTTTACCGATTCACTCTTTGCACTGATTATTCACCCGAATCAGTCTGATCTTTCTAGGGCGTGCGATACGGACTACGTCTGTAAAAAATTGGTTTCCCTATTTTCTTGGCGACTATTAATATTTCGGACGTAGAGAAATGTTGTTTTCATTCATCTATGTGCAGCTTACGAAAATCTAATTTTGTTCGATATATTGATAGTGGCGGACTGAATCGGGAAACCGATTTTGTACCGATTTATTATTTCCACTGATTATTCATCCGAATCAGTCCGATCGTTCGAGGGCGTGCGATACGGACTAGGCCTGTAAAAAATCGGTTTCCCTATTTTGATAGAAACTATATGTAAGACTATAAAATCATATATCGCCCGACAAAAGTTAAAACCGGATACAAGTTTAAATATTGAGATTCTGCACGCATTAGGGACTGTTTGGACTTTTCGTAGAATGCCTCGCTAGTTCGATGATGCGAAACTTTTCCTCCTATTACTTGAGATTGGTAGGTCCTCCGTGTGAGGCCCGCAAAGGGTCTTCCATGTCGCTGCCATAAGCAAAGCGATCGATAGGCTGTCTGCTGGGGATGCAGAAGGCGCCGAAGAGACGAGTGGGTTTCATGTAATGCTATTTTTTCAAGGGTGCTGAAACTTTAACGTTCAAAGGCAAAATGAGTCCACTGTGTTCTATTTCCATTGGACAATGAAGTTTCAGCACACCAGAAAAAAATATCACTATAGTTTTTATTACCGTCTAGGTGCGGGACGGTCGGACAAGAAGGTGTTTCACATCACCTTAACTTAGGTTCTCATGCATCTATTTTTGATGCATGAGATGCATGATACACCGTAAAACTTATTGTTTGAAAATTAATGAACTGTATTGGAAGCATTTTTACGTAAGCCATTGCTGAAATTTCAAACACCTGTGCGATGCTAGTGTGCAGTAAAATTTGTATTTTTCATTAACATTTTTGTAAATTTCAAGCAAAAGCTTTGTAATTTTAATAACTGGTATTTTTATTTTACAAGCAAAGTACATTAATGTTTAATTAATATGGATAATGTTAGCAAATTTCAAGATCCAGTAGATTAAATTTACAATTTATTTTTACAGTGTATATTATATTTCTATGCATCTATAGCCTGAGAAAACCTAATTTTCTCCGAAATATGAATAGGTGTGGAAGAAATAAGGAAACCGATTTGTTACCGATTGAGTCACATGTCGTAAGGACATGTCGCGGTCGATAGTGAAAACTGTAACGCATTTGCCTTATCGGAATGGAGTAGCAGTGAATGAGCAAACAAAAGGAGAATGTGTGTGAACGTAAAAGTTATAAAACGAAGTGTAATTTATGAAGTTACTAACGATGTCGAAGAGTCGTGATGCGTAACGACTATAGTAATGAATGTCTACATTATTTTATCAAAAAGGCAAAGTAAATATCATTAAGGTTGTAAAGACAAGAATTTGTAATGAGTTTTAATCTCGTACAACAAATGAAAAATACTACTGTTAATAAAAACTGTAGGCTATTTTTTTCAAGGGTGCTGAAGCTTTACACCGTAAAAATAAATTGTAAGTTTAGTGTACTGGAACTTAAAATTTGCTTACATAAATTACGATAATTGAACATTAATGCATTTTTTTTGTAAAATAAAAATACCAAATACTAAAATTACAAATATTTTGCTTGAAATTTACAAAAATGTTCATTACAAATAAAAATAATACTGTAAAATTGCATCGCACATGTGCTTGAATTTTCAGAAGCAGTTTATGTAAAAACGCTTCCAATACCGTTCATTAATTTTCAAACGAAATTTTTTTAACAGCGAAACGAAAAGTTTTTTACAGTTCAAAGGAAATAGGAGGCCACTCTGGATGGACGCAGTGGCATTCTATTCCCGTTAGGTATTAATGTTACAGCACCCTAGAAAAAACAGCATTGCAGTTTTTATTACCGGCTGTGTGCGGAACGGGCGGGAAGGAGGGTTTTTCCACATCACCTTAAGTGGCGGACCTACTTTAGTAATCGAATGTTTGCAATCTGTCGTGAAATTCGTGAAATTCATTGATAACGCTGGCATCCCGAGGTTGATAAAAAAATATTCTCGCTATCAATCGCTTTGGATCGCTGCCACGAAGGAAATGAGACCTTGGGACTGTCGAGTCGGTCCGGGGGTCCGATCGAATCACTGACAAATGATTGAAATTAATAAAATTGTGCATTCGCGAGGCGGAAAATGCGCACTGAGAAAGGAGTTTATTTAACGTTAAAAAAATCTTTTGTTGGATATCACGAAATAAATATCTATATATCGTTAAGACACTTTAACCAAAACCATTTTGACTAAATAAAATTTAATTGCCAAAAAAAAAACCTGTTAAATCTCAACAAAAATTCGTTAACGATAAATGAACATTTATTTGTTAACCAACAAGTTATTTTCTGAATAATTATTTAAAATTCTGCATTAATATATTAACTTTACTGTAAAAAATGTTATGAAATTTGCAACACGTTTAATATACAAAGTTATATGAAGTATACAACCTCGGTATATGAAATTAGAATTCATATACATTGTATTTTGATTTTAATAATTTAATCTTAAATGCAATACCTGTATATTAAAATTACCGGCGATGGCATTGAAAATTAAGAAAATTAAGAAAATTATTATACGAATAATATTGCATTTAATATATCGGTAACGCAATATTCTTACATACGTGTCAATGAAATTTCATATACTGTATATGTATAAAACTTCATATACATTTATGAATTTTCGAATATAATTTTTTTACAGTGTATAATATATTGCCGCTAAACAAACCCTTTTCTCAGTGCGGCTACGCAAGTTCAGAAAGCGCTATCGATCGAGCATAAACGCCGCGTTCTCTGGAAATGCGGAGCTTGCTCAAACCACACATTTTCTCGTGGAAAACTACTACGAGGCGGTTAACCGTGGGTACACAGGTGGGAATCCCTCGATCGAGTTGTTGTCTCGCAAATCATGCCGACTCGGAGTCGATGCAGTGTAACGACACAGCACAACTACATCGTTCGTGAACGACAAAAAAAAAAAAAAAAAAAAAGAGACGATTCGTGACCGCGAGTGTACGACCGAGATAAGATGGGTTGAAGGTTGCGCCGGTGTCTTGCCGGTTGGGCCTTGGGGTCAATTAAATGCGTGGCTATGGTGTCTGGACGACGCGGGTACTCGATGCGTACCGGTCGAAAAGTATCGCCTCGAAGAGTCATCGTGTCTGCGCTTCGGTCACCTTGACAGTCGCCGTGCAAAATCCAACGCCCCGACGTCCACCTTTCTCGCAAACCTTCGGCCGCGAGAAGTTGCGTTACCCGATTCGCGGTCTCGATCGAGAGTCACTCACGGTCACTTGAATCAATAATCCGAGTGACCAACGATATAAAACCCGCTGACAAACATTGTTCTCATTTATTTGTTTTCGCTATCGGCAGAGTTTCGACAGGGAAAAAAAATACCTCAGCCTTCGATAGGCGCCAATCACCGGCGGATCTGGCGAAGCGAGTCCGTGCAATATCTCCTCAAACGGAGTGGCGGTAACGAAAATTTTCGATAGCGATAACGTGACCGATGACATTGAAAATTAAAATTAGTTGACGATAAGGAATTTGGCACGTGCGCGATAAGGTCCGGGCGAAAAACAGGGTCTTGTTGAGGAAATCACTTGTTTCATTGTGCTACTTGAGTTCAATCACTGGTGCGTGTATCGGCGTGTTCGATTATCGATCGCGATATTGTGGAAGCGTGACATTCTTCGTTGTCGTTGTATTCTGAAAATCTACCTCGACCTACCTACTGGTCTGAAAATCTACCTCAACGTACGTTCTGGTCTGAAAATCTAACTCAACATACCTTCTATTCTGAAAATCTGCCTCAATCTACCTGCTATTATGAAAATCTACCTCGACCTACCTTCTATT
The DNA here is from genome assembly GCA_030522725.1 of Ichneumoninae sp. B BG-2022a. Lineage (NCBI taxonomy): Eukaryota > Metazoa > Arthropoda > Insecta > Hymenoptera > Ichneumonidae > Ichneumoninae sp. B BG-2022a. The sequence goes on along the minus strand of JAPYZD010005236.1, from coordinate 4,653 downwards.
CTGAAAATCGACCTCAGCCTACCTTCTATTCTGAAAATCGACTTCAGCCTACCTTCTATTCTGAAAATCTGCCTCAACCTACCTTCTATTCTGAAAATCTGCCTCAATCTACCTGCTATTATGAAAATCTACCGAAACTTACCTTCTGCTCTGAAAATCTGCCTCAACCTACCTTCTGTTCTGAAAATCTACCTCAACCTACCTTCTATTCTAAAAATCTGCCTCAACCTACCTTCTACTCTCAAAATCTACCTCAACCTACCTTCTATTCTGAAAATCTACCTCAACCTACCTTCTGCTCTGAAAATCTGCCTCAACCTACCTTCTATTTTGTAAATCTGCCTCAACCTACCTGTTATTATGAAAATCTGCCTCAACCTACCTGCTATTCTGAAAATCTGCCTCAACCTACCTTCTATTCTGAAAATCTGCCTCAACCTACCTTCTATTCTGAAAATCTGCCTCAACCTACCTGCTATTCTGAAAATCTACCTCAACCTACCTTCTGCTCTGAAAATCTGCTTCAACCTATCTTCTGTTGTGAAAATCTACCGCAACCTACCTTCTGGTCTGAAAATCGACCTCAGCCTACCTTCTATTCTGAAAATCTGCCTCAATCTACCTGCTATTATGAAAACCTACCGCAACCTACCTACTGGTCTGAAAATCTACCGCAACTTACCTTCTGCTCTGAAAATCTGCCTCAACCTACCTTCTGTTCTGAAAATCTACCTCAACCTACCTTCTATTCTGAAAATCTGCCTCAACCTACCTTCTACTCTGAAAATCTGCCTCAACCTACCTTCTACTCTGAAAATCTGCCTCAACCTACCTTCTGTTCTGAAAATCTACCTCAACCTATCTTTTATTCTAAAAATCTACCTCGACTTACCTGCTGTTATAAAAATCTACCTCCACCTACCTTCTATTCTGAAAATCTACCTCAACCTACCTTCTATTCTGAAAATCCGCCTCAACCTACCAGCTATTATGAAAATCTACCTCATCCGAGCTTCTAGTCTGCAAATCTTCCTCAGCCGTCGATAGGCGTCCACCCCCTACGTTTCTGCCGGAGCGAGCCGGTGCATTATCTTCCCGAATTCAATAACAATAACAAAAAATAGAATACTAAAAGATTTCATTGAAAATAAAAATTTGTTGACGATAAAGAATTCGGCACGTAGCGCGACGAGCCCAAGGAGAAAAACAGAGCTTATTATTAAAGAAATAAATAATTTCATTCCGCTACTTGAGTTCAATCACTGGAGCGTATATCATCGTGCTCGATAATCGTCCGTGATACGGCGGACGTGTCGAATTCTTCGACGTCCATCTATTCCGCGACTGGCGAGCGACGAGCGTACTCTCTCACGTCTGGAAGATTCGGCGGACAAGAAACTCTTCGAATAAAAAGTTTCGCGAGGTCACGGAGGGAGGAGGCGACGGGGTCGGGCGCGACGGCGACGAGGACGGCGTCGAAGCCGCGGAGGAACGAGGGGGTGACGGCGAGCGATTTCATCGTCGCGCCGCCGCGACCGTAGTTTGTCGCGATGTCACGTCCCGGCGCTACTCGAACACGGAGCGGCCATTGACACCGGCATGTGGATCGATCGAGCTCGATTTATTCGCACTCCGTATAGGTACGTGGCGGCTGCGACGTTAACTCTTGTGTGCCCAAGGCTTCAACGCGCCTCAACCTATAAATATATGCGTTGTATCTATAGCTATACCGAATAGTTTGCAATACACGGTGATCTTGAATCGAGGGTTCCGGTTGTTCGGCCCAGGGGAACTTTAAAGTGATGAACAATCGTTCGACTTATCTTCGCCATTATCCGAATTACACTGATAAAAAGGATGGTATTTCCTTCTACACGATCAATTGATTAAACTATAATTATAGTTACAACTATAATTTTTGGTCATTGTCGTAAGTGTAGTAAAATGTCGTAAAATGTCGACGTCCCCCCTGGGAACTATATACTATGTAAGTTTTTCTAAGTGTATCAAGCTTCCTGTAGTTTGTGGAAAATTCCGCCCATTCCGGGTTCCGGTTATTCGGCCCAGGGGAACTTTAAAGTGATAAACAATCGTTCGACTTATCTTCGATATTATCCGAATTACACTGATAAAAAGGATGGTATTTCCTACAATAACGAATAGTTCGCAGGGGGGCCGTCTGTACAGATAGTTTGTGATAGTATATAATCAATTGATTAAACTATAATTATAGTTGCAACTATAATTTTTGGTCAGTGTCGTAACTGTAGTAATAAAATGTAGACGTTCCCCCTGGGAACTATTTACTATGTAAGTTTTTCTCAGTGTATCAAGCTTCCCGATGGGAAGGTGGGAAGCCTAAGTAGCTTGTGGAAAATTCCGCCCATTCCGGGTTCCGGTTATTATTATTATTATTATTATTATTATTTATTCGTTATGAGACTCTAGGGCGACGTCCCTTGAGAGTCAACTCCAAATACAAATGAGATCAGAGGCACTTTAACATATTTAACACGTTTAACATATTTTCGGTCCAGGGGGACTTTAAAGTGATAAACAATCGTTCAACTTATCTTCACCATTATCCGAATTACACTGATAAAAAGGATGGTATTTCCTACTATCACAAATAGTTCCCAGGTGGGACGTCCATCCAGATAGTTTGTGATAGTGTATAATCAATTGATTAAACTATAATTATAGTTACAACTATAATTTTTGGTCATTGTCGTAACTGTAGTAAAATGTCGAAAAACGTAGACTCTGGGAACTATTTACTATGTAAGTTATTCTCAGTGTACCAAGCTTCCCGATGGGAAGGTGGGAGGCCCAAGTAGTTTGTGGAAAATTCCGCCCAGCTATTCCACTGTTTATGGTTTCCTGTGGAATAATTTTGTCCAACCGGTTTCTGCCGCCCCATCGATTTCCTCCTGAGTTACCCTGGAAATCATGGATGTTTTTGTGGGCGCGTAAGTGACACGTGACTCGGGACAGAGGAAGTGCGCGTTTCGATGATAAGTCTATACGTACGAGATACATAAGTTTTAAAGACGTATACACGGCGGCATCTATTCCGAGAATCGATAAGAATGGACCTTGTGCGCACTTCCATCGTATATATATTTTGCAAAGTTGTCATTAAGGCCATGTGGGAAGTTCGTCACTTCCGGTTTGAAAATCTCATTTTCCGGCCGGAAGTGATGTCGTACAGAAAATACGTCACTTCCGGTTTGAACATCTTATTTTTCGGCCCGAAGTGACGTCATATGGGACGTGACGTCTCTTCCGGTAGAAAAATGCGATTTGCAAACCGGAAGTGACATACTTTGGGTAAATATCCCGAAATACCAATTTCCGGTTTTGAAACTCCACACTCTATATATAGCGAGGGCGAGAAGTGCTCGAGCCACAATCCGCTAGTCCTTTATATGTTATTACGGTCTATATGAAAGCTCCTTTTTTAGATACTCGTCCGTTGCCAGAAAAAAAGGAGGAAACATTCCACGTGTACAGACGATCGAGACCTACATCGATTATCAGGGTCAGATGCAAAATTTTCGCCTGCATCATCGTCCACGTCGTCGAAACTCGATTATCGGTGTTATTGGTAATCTTATCGCTTTTTATCAACTCGCGATAACACGATTAATATACCGTCATCTCGTCGTCGATAATAATAATAATATTATTATTACCGAGATGTTCGTTGCATCATTGATAATTTCGATGGTACTCACTGTGATTTGGAGATAAGCCTTGGTCAGTGGTCTGATAAGCCGGTGCGAGCGTCTAAAAGATACAATTATTTTCTATCATATTCCACCGTTCCAATGCATAGTTGAAATTCCTAAGTTTCGCAAAACGAGTGCTGCGACCCACATGGAAATAAAGTATATCGAAAAATACATTTTTCGATGTATCAAAAATATATGTCGAATATATTTGCGGTACCTGTGCATGTATTTCAAATATATTCAAACTGTACACGAGTTATATTCAAAATGTATTCGCCATACGGACTTTTTGGAACAAAAAATGTATTCGAAACATATATTCAATATATAATTTAGGTATATGTATTGTATATTCTACGTTTATGTCAAATGCAGCTCTGGATGTATTCGGGACATAAGTTTGATACAAGTGTCATATATCCTAAGTATATTCTACGTATTGAATCTCAGCTAAAAAATTTGAAAATTAAGCGATTTTCACGTTTAATTATATATATTAACTTTAATCTATCGACAGACACAAGAATATCCCGGAAAACGTTGATATTTTTGTCACTCGCAGGGGACCGAACCGTCGACCCTGGGTCGTAACAGTACGACCGTTGTTCCTTAACCAACTCGGCTATCCAGATCCTGCAAAATTTTAATTTTAATTTGAAACTTAAAGCGTCGTAGGCATGAGATGGCCCTATGTTAGACGCATATACATTAATGTTCATTTAATTGTTAGTGTTAATGTTAAACGCTCGATGTCATTGTTGTACCCCGGGTAATTCAATACCTCGATTATTCATACTGTCAGATTATGAATAAGTTAAATATCCGTTACCCCAAAGTATATGAAACATACATTTTAGGTATTCTCCAAAGTATATCAAACATATATTCCAAGTATATATTGCACGTATATTCGGAATGT
>JAPYZD010005235.1:0-10161 GCA_030522725.1 Ichneumoninae sp. B BG-2022a | reverse complement strand
ACCAGTAACACCATTATGTTACTGGTAATATAATGGTGTTACATAATACAGTAATACATTAATAAAAATGCTTTCGATGTCAATTAATTTCCATCATATTTTCGCATCTCCGACAAGCTTGCGCGCGGCATCTCGTAGAATAAATGGGCGACGTGTATTCGTTCCCGCACAATGCTATAGTCGTCGGTGGAGTCTTCCCCGAAACGACCCTGCAGCGTGGCATCGAGGTGATGAGATTGTGCGTACATCCGTCAAGAGTATAACTGTATATACCTCGCATAATATACGTTACATTATACATTATATATATACATATATAGAGACCAGTAACACCATTATAGTTGCGAAGTACAGTCACCGAAGCCTGGAGAACGGTTAACCGAGATAAACACCTCGTAACGGGGGCGTGTGGTCGCGGCGTCTTCGAGGCCCAGAAGGACGAACAAGAAGCTTTCTACGTGCTGCGCTAAACCCCCCGCTCCATAGTTGGCACGTAGCGCACAGAGCCAAGAGACGCGCCGGGGTATTCGGCGAGCGTTGATGAACGAGCGGGAGAAGCCAACGGGGTCTACTTTATTACCTCGCCACACAGCCCCGCTCCCCCTCGCACGTATACAATACCCGTACAGGATTGCAGTACATAGCAGAAGCTTTCCTCGCCCAGGCAACTGCTGTTTTATTTTGCCCAGCGCCGGCTTCCCGGCGCTCGCAGCCGAGCTTCCAAGTTACTCGCCCAACCATTCCCCCCCCCCCCCCAGCCGGGGTGGATCCCCGAACCATCGCTTTGAAAAAATATTGCTCCACGAGCTACGACGCTGCCTGGGAGAAAAGCCCGAGCATTGTGTATGTACGAAGGGTGGGTGGGGCCGAACGTTTATCGTGGGAATTATGACGATAATGAACTCCTGCGAAGATTAATCAGGCATTATCGAGTAATTATTAACGAGCTCGTATTTACCGATTTGGGGTGATATTCGACTAGATCGATAGAGAAATGTTGGTCTTTCTTGGGTTTCATTTTAATTAAGTTCGATTTCAATTTTTATCTGTTCGGACGATTTTTTGATGACGCCGGTAGATCGGCGCTCGGAGGGTAAATTTCAACATCAAAATCCAACATCGTGGGATTTTTATTTTAAGGACCGACATCGAGGCTGGAGGAAAAAATATGAAGGCGGTTCAGTCGGGTTAAACTTGTCCTCGGCCTCGCTAATGGATTGGTGCTTCGATCACCGGGATCTTCCTCTCGTTCACCACGGTGTACTGTTATCCTCCCAACTTTTCAGCCTCGCTGCCTCCTCCGGCTCCTCTCATCTAATATGCGGAACGACGCTCCGACAACTCCACGATCGTATAAACTAAAATCCGCTGTAAATTAAATTTCCCCGCGGTAGAACGCCTTCGGGGCAACGCAATGCGCCTCGAGCGCATCCACAGAATTCGGCTTCGTCGGAGTGGATGTACGTTGATTAAAAAAAAAAAAAAATACATATATATATGTGGGTGTCGCCAGGGAAATTGATTCAAGTGTGCCGCTTCGCTCATCGATTCGTAATAAATGTAACGTGTAAATAAATTAAGTTCGATATTTAATTTAATACCACGTCGATAACCAGACGACCCACTACTAACCATCCACTAATAATCACCCACTAATAATCACCCACTAATAACTACCCACTAATAACTACCCACTAATAACTACCCACTCATAACGACCCACTATTAACCACCCACTAATAACGACCCACTAATAACCATCCATTAATAACAACCCCGAAATAACGACCCACTACTAACCACCCACTAATAACTACCCACTAATAACGACCCACTATTAACCACCCACTAATAACGACCCACTATTAACCACCCATTAATAACGACCCACTATTAACCGCCCACTAATAACCACCCACTATTAACCATACGCCAATAACCACACACGAATAACGCCACCCAAAGAACCACACACTACTAACTACATTGTCCACACTCTTACTTTCCTTATTGCAAATTTTCTGTAAGAAGGTGCCCGTCTACAGAACTGAAAATAAAAACAAGTTTCAAAAATAAAGAAGGCCGGTGGCTTTGTACTCTCCCGTATCTAGACAAGACCTGCCAGGGATGACCACAAAAAGATCGGAACTCTGTGCGCCGTACTCGCGACATTCAACTTGTTGACCGAACTAAAACTCGTTACCATTCTCCCCTTAATCAACGCGATCGTGTTCACCGCGGTTTTAGTTTATCGCTCAATTGTCCCAACTCCGGTCAGGAGGGCCAGCTGCCGAAATAAAAGGCTGCAAGAAAATAGAGGGAGGGATAAAAAATAAAAAAATAGCAAAGTGGAACGAAACGGTGGAGTTCTCTAAATTACACGCCACAGGGAGAGCGACGAGAGTTCCAATTTCCCTCGCCCCTCTCTCTCGGGTCGCAGCCTTCCCCGATTAACTCGAGCTCCGGTGTAGCTGGAGCACACCGAGGATTAAGTGTGACAACGGTTTTCGGGGATTTTCCCCGTTTACGCCGTTGTCCGTTGGGCTGGAAGGTCCACCGACAGACGGACGGACAGACAGAACCGGTGAAACTCCGGCCATTCCTATCCCTCCCGGGAAAGCTGCAGCTTTAGCCGCCAGTGAGAGGAACGGAGATGGTATAAAAGAGAGGAAAAAAAAGAGTGCGGAGCTGGAGAGGTCGGTGAGAACACGGTGAGAGTGGAAAAGCTCGAGTGAGAGGAAAAGGGTCGTCGAGGTTCAAAGGCACTAGTATTTAATCAGGCCTTTCATCCATCGTCGCTTCCGTGCCGAGTCATTTGAATGAAGCCTAATTCTTATATTGGGGTCGAGTGGTGTTGGCCGCGCGGACGGGTACAGCTCTCACCCTTACCTACCACCCCCGACTCTGCCCCGTCATCCATCCAGCCTCGTTCTTTCCCAGCTTTTTATTTTTCACCTCGTCGCATGCCGGCTGCTTTGCCTACTCGGGGACTAGCGCTCTCGCGCCACTTAGCTCGCCTCTCCCTGTCTCTCCTGATGCTTGGAAACAGCCCGGCAGCTCGGCCATTCTTCGAGCTTTCGTCAAAGAACGCGAGAACTCGTAGACGAGGCTAAAGCCCGACCTGCACAGAACCGTGGCCCGGCTAGAGGATTCTCGAGTCACGCGACTTAACCACTACGACGAGTACTCGAGTAATTTGAGAAACACGTCGAGTCCCTGGGAGGTAGTTTGTTACTGCCAAGACGTCGACGTTGGCTACTTGTGACGTCCGCGTCGCAGTTTTCTGTGGCACAATGCGGCATGACTTCAGCGTCCGGCTGCTGAAGACGCCGAACCTATAGCTTGGTCCTCGACTGCGTCAATGAGCTGGAGCTTTGAGATTTCTAGGTCTAATTCAATCTTTCGGTGGCTGCGACTCCGGGTGATCGTCTCCGGGGCTGCTTGCTTATTTGTTTAGGGACTTGAACCAAGTGCACCGTGCCATCCTCCATTGAAACTTAGACTCGCTATGAGGTTATTCAACAACCGGGGCGGTGAACGCCGGCGAAGAAGCTGGAACATCGCTATCTTCGGGAAAACATGATTCGAGCTGTTGATACTCGTTCCTACCCGCTCGGTGAAGGCTCGGTGAAACCTTCATTCAGGGTACTCTTCAACCCTTCGTATGCACACCTCCTTAGCGAATCATTAAGTGCACACGGGTCAATTTGATCCCCGGCCTAGAATATCTCGGTAACAATCCACTTTTCGGCAAAAAGGTTGAGTCACTTTTGGCAGTGAATGGATAAAACTTGGAGCTCGTGCAGTCAGATTCCCAAGAAGACCTCTTGCACTCATCCAAAAACGTGCTCAAAGTTGACGTTGGGCGTAAATACGCGGGATAACGTTGGTGTCAAAATTACCCCCAATGCACACCTCCTTAGCGAATTATGAAGTGCACACGGGTCAATTTGAGCCCCGGCCTAGAATATCTCGATAACTATCCACTTTTCGGCAAAAAGGTTGAGTCACTTTTTGCAGTGAATGGATAAAACTTTGAGCTCGTGCAGTCAGATTCCCAAGAAGACCTCTTGCACTCATCCAAAAACGTGCTCAAAGTTGACGTTGGCCGAAAATACGCGGGATAACGTTGGTGTCAAAATTACCCCCCATGCACACTAAGGCCTAAAACCAAAGAGAACATCATTCCGATACCTTGATGAGCCGTCAGCTGCTGAAAGTTTGAGTTTAACCGACACGGTACACACGACAAATCCGCACGATGCCTGATGAAACTTTTCATCGAAAATGTCCAACGCATCTCGTTAGGTCCCGCTGAATCTCGGTTCAGCGTTAAATGATCCAAACTCCGGTTGATCAAACGTCGGCTCGGTGTATCGCGGAGTTTCGAAATTTCGTCCCGACATACATATCACCGGAGATCCATTTGCACAAGCATTCGTATGAGAGCGGGGCCGAGTTCTCAGGGCATTTGGAAATGGTCTCGGTGCGCAGTTGAATCCGACCCGCTGGTATCTGGCGTTGAGTACTCCTCTCTCTCCGCGAGCTCGTATATTCAGGTGGATGTCAGTACTTTGTCTGACCGAATGAATGGCCCGGCACGGTGGAGTGAGGCAAGAGAGCATCGCCGTTGCGAGCCGGATGTTGGCGGTGGGTAGTGCTGGGCGACCGGCGAGCAATAGCTGGTAGTGTACCGTAGGAGAGTACCAGTGGCAATAAAGGACAGAGACAGAAGTGTGTTGCCGCAGCCGACTGGATGTCTGTCGGTGTCCACCGGGTTAACCATGCGTGCATGTGTCTGTATCACCCGGGCACGGCGGGCGGGGTGTACGCTCTGTCTGCGAGCAACCACCGGCAACGACCTGCGCCCTTCCCCGTTCGTTCGGTTTCGCCGGTGTGCGACGTTTAACGGTGTGTTCCAGTGAACTCGGCGCGTGACCGGGGACGTGTGCGCGGGAATATCACGTTGGGGCCACGACGAGCACAGTGAACTGGAGGCAGTTTCTGGATACAGTCGCCGCAAGTACAAGACCATGAGAGACTCAGTTTGTGTTGGGCGGGCAACTCACACGAACGAACCCAAACTCGGGCAGTCAGTCTGCACGTTGAGTCGCGGCTGCTTCGAGCTTTCGTCGCGCGGTTCCCCGCGCATCCCTCGCCCGCCTCCTCCTTGGCCTCAGCGCGCCGCACCACCCTTAGCGTGTACGTCAACTGCATTCCTGGTCGACGGGAATTGCCTTCGGAATGAAAAGAAGCTGGAAACTAGCGGAGAATGGAGCTAAAAGTTTGTTGTGTTTGAATTTGAAACGCCAGGGGAATGTCGTGTCGGGCGTTACAGTTCGGGGTACGCTTTTACATTCATTTCTTTGAAGCGAGAGATTCCACCGGCAACACCGGTTGTTATATTATGGCGAGGAATCTTCTTATTCTTGGTGTTCCACTTCTTCCTCTTATTTCTTATTCCCTCTTGTTCTTACCGACATTATTCTTCGCTCGGGACGGCACCGCGGAAGCAAATTTGCATGGATATTCATAACGACGTCTGACAATGAGTCCGATCACAATGGCGTGTCGCTGGGACGACGGCGATGAACCACTTGGATGTTGCGGCGAGTGTTACACCTCGATACGTCTCACGCTCTGCCAGACCGCACGAGGCGTTAACTAACCCCATTCGCCAGGATTTCACCCCTTCGCTCCCCGCCTCGCGGCCGAGACGCATAATGAAGGCTTTCAGCGGTGCGGAAGGCCTTCTAGTGCACACTCGGTGCATCGGGATAAATGAAATGACGCAAGACCTCCGATGTGCTCGCTGAAGGGCCCCGCAACCCCACGCGAGTAGCTGTCGCCCTCCTTTACCCCCTCGGGTTGCGGCTTTTGTTTTCCGGGACAGTGTTGTTTCGATCAACAATGCTCTCGGGCGCTTCGCCGCACCGATGGGGGCGATGCGCTTGCACTTTCGGGAATTATCCGGCGTCACGTCATCATGGGAGACGGTGGAACGACCTCGGTGAAGATTCGAACGTCGTGCGTCACGAGGCGCGGGTAACTTTGGGCGAGACGCGTTGAGGAAATATTTTCTCTTCGATGAATCACAGATTCATTTTTTTATTTTTTATTTTTTTCAACTATCAAAGCTAGAGAGTTAATCATTGGGCTGGTGCAGAGCTAAACGATGGGAACATCTGTCCCACATTCTCCGCTGCCTTGTTGGGTGAGACGAGAGTAATTTCGCTTTCTTTTGGGTACCTCGTGATAAGATCGCTCCCTGCTTCAAAGATCCGATTGCATTTTATGGGGCAAATATTATTGTGTCTGGTTGTCCTGGAACATAATTCTTCATTCATCGATGATACGATTTTTCGGGGATCTTAGTCAGTTCGCATGTCACTTTTATTTGCAAGAATGTTCCATTCGTTGTCATTTTATTATGTATAAAGTAATTATGGTTTGTTGATATGATATTATAATTTTCTAAAATACATAATTCTAAATCTATCTAAAATACATAATATCTTTTTTCTAAAATATATAAAAGCTAATATATATTAGCTTTTATGTATTTTAGAAAAATGGGGATTTGTTAGTCGGTATGGATTTTTGCCCCCCCCCCCCTCCCCTCCTCGCCCTAGCTGACGCTCTCTTTCAGCCAAGTTGACACTACCCGTCGGTTTTTATGGCATGTAGAATGGATTTCGAAATTCAGAAATTCCATTCCATATGCTATATTTTCAAAAAATTGGTTTTCATGGCATATGGATTAGATTTCGAGTGAACGAATTTCATTCCATATGTTATATTTTCGAAAATTCATTCAGAAGGGATTCCGGAAATTTCGTAATTCCTTTCCATATGCTATTCAATTTTCATATGCGATCAATTTCGAAAATTTCAAAATTCCATTGCATATGCTACATTTTCGAAGATTCGGTTCTCATACCATGTGGAATCGATTTCCAGGTGCTATGAACCATGCGAGCGCGCGAGCCAACATAGCAGCTAGCCCAATATACAAATATATTGTAACGAGCATAGAGATGAGCATTGCAGATTATCTACTGAAGAGTTGACTACAGTCTTGGCATAACTTTCAGAGAGAGAAGACGTTTTAAAGGTCACGCTCGAGATCTTTAGCTGTAATTGTAATTAACAATATTCGCCCCAAAACCAAATAAAGCAAAGAAGTGTTATTTATTTGCTCAGTTAAATGTTTAATCATCATCGTGGATCTTTTTCGCTCGGTTAAATCGTACAAAGCGATGAACTGGATTTTCTTTTTCCATCTCCGACATTTAATACACGAAGACCATCGGCGACTTTGTTTTTAATTTTTTAATACTTTTTATACTTCCAATGCCCGCACGAGAACGAACGTATCTACTTGCGATCGCCGGTCTCCGATGCTCGTCGACGGTTTACTCTATCTCAGTTATTGCAACAAAAATATACGAAGACACACGGAATGAGTGGACCGGGGAGATTCTATTGTCAAAATACTCTTCGTTTCACGAGAATGAGAGAAAAGTTTCACGTAGAGTTTTCGGTTTTCCGATCGTGTAAGGGGCTCGACCCTTGGCTCTTATTCTCCGCTCGCCGCGTTGCTCTTTCCCGACTGCTCGCTATCTCGCTATTTTTATATAACCGGATCGACGGTACTTGCCAGAAGTTTGCGGAGGAGCACGAGAAAGGGCGGCGGGGAGGGTGAGGTAAGGTCTGGAGAGTGGTTCGGACAAACTTTAGCGAATTGAGTGGTAAAAGTGTGATTTGCCAACGAGCAATAAAAAAAGACGTCAGAAGTGCGCGCAGGATCGCTGGCTCGCTCGCAAGGAGCGAAGGGGTTGCCCCGCACTCGGAATTTCCGTCCGGAATTTCATAGCGGTGTGTGCCCACGGATAAGAAGTCGTTAGTAAGTGCAATTATCCCTTATCGCGGGCACTACCAGCCCCAGACCTATCCGTCCCCTTTTTCTCATTTTTTTAAGTCTCTCTTAGCACGTACGATTTTTCGCATGTTCCCGAGAGAGCACTACCGAGAAAAATCGACGGATCTTAAGGTGCGCGAGCGTCGGAGACGAATTCCTTGTTTTCGGTCTGGTGTATCAAGTCAGTTAACTTTTATAATATTTTTTATTTCGCGGATAAGGTTTTTTTTCTTTAAATAAAATGAATATCGCGCTTTCCAATACGAAACGGACACTGATAAAAAAGTACAGTTGAATCAACTAAAATTCGGGCAGGGACGTTCAGATAAATATTTAGTTGATCGAACAAAATATTTTAATGACTCAAAAATATTTTGGTAAAATCACCCAACAAATTGTTGAACTAACCAATTTTTTAGTTGTACCAACAAAATATTTAGTTGAATGTCCCTGCCCGAATCTTATTTGATTCAACCGTATTTTTTTATCAGTGGACGGGTCGATGAAAAAATTTACACCGTACGACGTTTACAAATGTGCACAGCGAACTTCGATAATTTCGAACAGCACAGTTAATTTTAAAATTTCGCCCTTAAATTGTTGTTTCGCAGAGGCGATCGATGCCTTTAGAAGGTTTCGTTTAATCGGACCGTAATTGAATTTTAATAAAATACGAAATTAAATTGTAATTTAATAAAACACGAAACGAACATGCGTTCCGTGTTTTCGATGTCTCAAAACGAATTCCATGTTTTCGCGCCGGCCTATCAACTCCCCTTCTTTTTATAAATTTTTTTATCACACCGACAAAATTTGTTTCGATACGTAAAATGAACAAACCCTGCGTAGGGAAGAGCGGGGCAAAATGGGACGTTGGGGCAAAACGGGGCAGTGGTGCAAAACGCCATATTCCAATCATCTTTGAATGGAACGATGGGGCAAAACGGGACAGACAATTTGGACGTATCAACAGGGCAAAATGGGACATCCAAAAATGATTGGAAACTGGCGTATTGCTCACTGTCCCATTTTGCCCCACTATCCCATTTCGCCCCCTATCCCATTTCGCCGCGCTCTGCCCAAAATTAAATTTCCCGCAAGAAAATGTCCACAACCTTTTCGAATCCGCGCAGCAAAGTCCCATAATTTCCAAGAGTGCCGTCAACGTTTCCCACAAACAAAAAAAAAAAATTATTTCGCACAGTCGATAGATGCCTCCGGAAATTTTTTTAATTGGTTGCGTCGCTCGAACGGGCGCTTGTTCTATTTCCGCGATCGCGAGACTCCCGGATAACACGGACCGGACGTACACGCGAAGTCCCGGCCAATTTTCCAGCGAGTCGGTGTGACGATGATGTGTGTGCGTTCGTTGTACACTCCCGTGCACGGAGAGCGAGCAACGTCCGATAGCCACCAACAGCGATGCAGTATATCTTCAAACGCAACTCGATGTTCCGCTGTACGCCCGCGCTACATAATCGTGCATAATAATTATGACGTCATCAATTAGAGGACCAGTCAGTGACATTAATGTTGGTTGGAGAGCTCTGCCCGGCGGTGGAGCTGCACAGAGGCGCGGGGCAGATCCTTGCGGTCGCGGACCGCAGCCGAGAGCGTTGCTCGAGAGTAGTTTAACGGAAACGCCGAGCGGGTTTCTCTCGCTCCCCCGCGCGGAGATGCAGGGACGAATTTACACCCGATAGCGCGGTGCGCGAGGCGGTAAAAATAATTGCTCGTCAAGCTGATAGCCCGAGGGTCGTTTTTTTTCTGTATTTTTTAAATTCATTATAATCGAGTGGTGCGTCAAAACCCCGGGAAACTGGGTCCAGCCTCGATCGACCTGCGTCGATAATTTTTGCAATCAAGCGGGATTGATAATCGCGAGGTTTTACCATATTTCGTTGGCGCATTAACGAGAGATAATTGCATGATTTCGTATCGGCGCGCGATTCACACCCGGTTGCTGTTAGTTCCTGACCGGCGGAGTGCGAGTCGTGCATGAACGAGGTGGCGAGAATCGGGAGATTTAGAGCGGGTGGATTATCGCGGTCGGTAACGCAAAACTGCAAGGTAAACGGCTCAGTTACCGCCACCTTCAATTATTAATGGGAATATTTTATTAAAAATATACGTATCGCGGCATTAAGGAGGGAGTCTCGCTGCGCGCTGACTTCGCATAAGTTCAACAACAATAAGAGAAAATTGCAAGTACTTCTTGATGGTGTAAAAATCTGAAAAAA
>JAPYZD010005234.1:0-10161 GCA_030522725.1 Ichneumoninae sp. B BG-2022a | reverse complement strand
GTATATGTATATGTATATGTATATGTATATGTATATGTATATGTATATGTATATGTATATGTATATGTATATGTATATGTATATGTATATGTATATACATATATATAATATGTAAGTATTATCGGTACACACATTACCTACTGTGCACTCCATACCCTCCTGCTCGTCGCAGTTTACCGTTTTTATTTTTTTCCCGTTTAACGACCTCGCCGGTGAGTCGCTCTCGCCCGGGGGAAGGTGCAGAGCAGCAGGTGAGACGCATAAACTCGGTACATTATATATAGCTTATATCCCCCTCGTCTGGTGACTAAGAATTGCCTGATTACGAGCGCGCCGTGTCTGACTTTCTCGAATTAGATACGATTTGTATTGATAACTGTCACACTGACTTGCCGGCAAGCAAGGTGTTTTTTTTACCTTCTAAATAGCCGACTGGGGCGGGATTCTATTTTTATCGAAATTTATCCTGTTTGTAGGTGGAAATGTTATGTCGCTATTATTAACGATCAGCTTGGGCTTGGGAAATATCAGCCGTTGGATGCGTAATCGGTGCAAATAAATGCATCGATCATGTGAGCTCGAGTATTTTTTGAAATTTTTGTTATTGAAAAAAATCTCCCTTTGTATCGTTTTCATGGTTTTCGCGGTCCCGTAACGTTGTCTAACCATAAAAGGCTTGAGTAGTCTGACATTGCATTTCGCCGAAGTTTAATCTGTTATTTTAATAAATGGTCGATACGTTATAAGAAATACAATAAAAATAAACATTTCCTTTTCAGTGGTAAATATCGGAAGGAAGGGTCGAATTTTAAAACATTAATTTCAACTTCAGATCGAACTTAAGATCAAAGTTTGGCCCGAAGTTCAGCCTGTACTTCATTGCGTGCTTCAAATGTACCTTAAGTTCGATCTGACGATCGAATTGCATCTGCAATCGAATTTCAGTTTCGAACTAAGATCAAGATTAAGCACGAAATCAAGTTCGAACTGAGGTTCGATCTTAAGTTCGAACTAAGACAGATCTTAAGCACGCAATGAAGTTCAGGCCAATCTTAGATCTTAAGTCTGATTTTAAGAGCGATCTTAAGTTTGATCTCAAGAGCGATCTTAAGTTATATCTCAAGAACGATTTTAAGTTCAACCTACTTCAGTTTCGACCCTTAAACCGACTTTTTTTTCCCGGCAAGTTCTTTCGAATCTCTCAATCAAGGAGGATCAAGGATGCCGAATGTCGATGATCCGCGCTCAAAAACGAATCTACCTTATCTTGCTACTTTGTGCAGCTCCTTGTCTGTCCGGAATCGACAGCACAGTCACATAAGTCCATGTGTGTAATAGTGCTTCTGCACAAGCAGCTATGAGAATTGAAAGTTGGTCTACTTCTTTTTCCATGGGCCCGGGGCTCGCGTGCACACCGCGGCTCTATCCTCTGTTTCTCTGCCATTGACTCGCATGAATGGAGAGCCATTCCTCGCTGGCCTCTCTCCCTCCTTTAATCTTTCTATTATTAGCTCGCAAGCGTGCACGGGCATTGCAGACGACGTGGTTCAAGATTCCGCGCGTCTCGAGCACCGCGCGACTTAAAGGATTGACCATTCGCTCCCCCCACCCCCTCCTCACCATGCCCCGACCCGTCTGTGGGCCCACTACACACATCTCCACTACAACTCCTCGAACCTCGTTGCCGACCGGATGAAAGTGAAGGGCTTGGCACCGGTCCGATCCTCTCGTCGCTCTTGTATTGATGGCCTTAAGCCTAAAGGGCCCATTGAGTCTTTGTAAAAATAGCACATATGGGACGTCTTGTGGTTTTAGACCACCGATATTTGCCTGGCTAACCTACAAGTGCACACAATCGCTACAATAAACAATTAACTGTAGAAAAACCGCAGATGCATTAGCTGAATCGAAGAAAATCTGGATTTTCCAAAGGTTTGACCATTTGGGTTTGCTTCTTTAGCCCGTAGCTTCGCAAATGTTAAGTATCTAACAACGGGTCCTCTCGTGCGTCTTTTGTACGATCCTGGCGTTTCGATTTCACTACAAACAACCCTAAAAATATTGATTTTTGGCAGAATGGCGCAGGATTAAAGAAGTTGGGTCAACCGGTCCAGTGTGCCCTATTCCGGCGTTTGTGGTATAACGATCGCCGAACTGATTCATTATTTTTTTAACGAAGATATGCCATCCAGCGACAACTATCTCCAACCTGGAAACCTTTGGAAACTTGACCAACGAGAAATACATTTATTTATATACATTACAAATCGTCGTAACTGTAATCCAGTACTTCGACAGATATCCTTGCCGCCGGCGTGACTCGCGGCGCGAACCGTTCGGCCGACTGGATCGAAGGTGATTTTATATTTATCCGCGGATGCTCGAAATTCCTCCCGAGCCTCTGTCGTCACATCGGTTATGGCTTTGCCGTTGGTAGCTGCAACATCAACGAGCCGAGAATCCGAACGCCGGTTCGCACGCGATCGGATGCGTTCCAACAGCAGCGGCGCGCACGCGCCCGCGGTTTTCGAACCTCCCAGCCTGCCCGGGCTCGAAAACTGTTATTCGTCGCTTGCACCGATAATCAACCGGCTGTTACAACTTCCGGGCTGTGCAGATAAAAATATTGTTTAATTGACGATCGTTAACTGCGAGTAAAAATCAACGGGACTTCATTAAAACCGCTTGAAAGATCAATTAGTTGAAAAAAAAAAAAAAAAAAAAAAACATATCAGCCGGCAGAAACTTTCACGCGACACAGAGCGGCTCGAGCCTCGGCACGGATATTACCATGCACGACCTTCCAGTGTAACACACGATTATTTCTCGGTGGCACGCAAACATCGTGCACAATACCGGATACGATGTATTGCTCGTTTCACCGGAATTTAAAAATAACAACAACCAAATAGAATAGAAAAAAAAATGAACGAGAGACAAGCATGTCCAGTCTCTCGCGAGACGCATTGCTGCATAACATACC
Source organism: Ichneumoninae sp. B BG-2022a (assembly GCA_030522725.1). Classification (NCBI taxonomy): domain Eukaryota; kingdom Metazoa; phylum Arthropoda; class Insecta; order Hymenoptera; family Ichneumonidae; species Ichneumoninae sp. B BG-2022a. Next base: position 7,178 of record JAPYZD010005234.1, on the reverse strand, counting down.
GATTCGCCGGTCCGTCGAGAATTCCCCGGAGACACTCGAAACAAGCACACGGGTCGTTATTCTCCTCGCACAGAGTGTCAGAACCAAAAGTCAAAGAGCTCGCTAATTTTTGTTGATTTTATTTTAAAAATTCGAATTCCAAGAATCCCGCCTTTTTCTCAGCGGTGCGCGCACGCGTCTTCGCCCGAGCACGCGGAAAATGCTAATGGACGGATGATTGTCATTTTTCCTTATCTCGGCACGACTCCGTTTGGCGAGCTCGGCTTTTTATCGCCTTGGCTCGAACTCTGTTTTTTACCACTCGAAGATTGACACTTCGTATATATATATATATTTTTTTTTTATTTTTTTTTTTACAAACAGCCACGTGTATTTTTTTTTGTTTAATTTTTTTCGAACTCGCGCCGTCTCGGAGAGGATTCCAACGTCGCGGCTGTCAGGGCGGACAAACAAACCGGCGAACCGGAGGTTTTACACTGCGATTGCAATAGCGCGATCGCGCGCCCGCGAGAGCGAACCGTCCACTCGTTCACGTTCGTCTCCACGGTATACAAGAGTGTACAAGAGTGACGTCAACTCGCGAGAAGCACACGGAACGCGCGCGCGAGCCACCAGGCAACGCGTTTTACCATCGCCTTTATCCCTACCTCGCACGCTTCCCTGTACACATTTCATATCTCCCTCGCTCCTCTTACTCACATTCGTGAGCCGTTGTTGCCTTTTTTTCCGCGATCGCCTCGGCTCTCCCGCTCGGTTTTTTCCCTTCCTCGAAGTCTCTCGCCGACTCTTATTCACTCGCCGTCCCGCGCGGCGGGACTGTCAGCGCGATTCAGGTACTCGCTCGTTTACACGTCATCAGTCGTTAGCTCGAGCTCCGTTGCACACACGGGACAAGCTGCATGACGCCGCTCGAAGTCCCCACTGCCCCCTCTACAATGTTTCTTGCTTTGGCGTGGGGGCCAAAATTTTGAACGAACGAAATGTAGGACAGCCAATGTTTCGATATTTCATTGCGAATAATAAAATATTTAAAAATTGGTAGTTCGACAATTATAAAATTTAAATTTCGGTAGATGGCTAAGTTGAAGAACCGATTGGGTTTTGTATTCGAGAATGCATTTTCCGAAGTTGGGAGTCAACAGTTCGATAGATCGGATTCAGAAAGACTGCATTTTTGAAAGGTTAACACTTCATCTATATGTAGCCTATTTTTAATAGCCTACATACTTGTCAGAATGATGTCGAAAATATAGATTTTGAAGGCTGCAATTTTGAAGTGTAAAACTTCATTTATATGTAGGCTATTTTTAATAGCGAACATACTTATCAGAATGATATCGAAAATATTGATTTCGAAGGTTGCAATTTTGAAGGATAAAACTTCATCTATATGTAGGTTATTTTTAAGAGCCAACATACTTATCAGAATTGTGTCGAAAATGTAAACTTCGAAGGCTGCAATTTTGAAGTGGACAACTTCATTTATATGTAGGCTATTTTTAATAGCCAACATACTTATCAGAATGATATCGAAAATATTGATTTCGAAGGCTGCAATTTTGAAGTGTAAAATTTCATCTATATGCAGGCTATTTTTAATAGCCAATATACTTATCAGATTGATATCGAAAATATAGATTTCGAATTATTAAAACTTAGATGCGTGCAATATCGAAGGACCAAAATAGTGAAAATCGAAATAGCGAAAGGGAATAGGAAATGCGAAGAATCGTGGAAAAGCACACCAAAGGAGCAAAAAAGAGTGTCAGAGCTGATGTTTCGTAAGCTGTCCCTATTCTGAACGTATGGTAAATTGCATAAATCGTAGAAGACCACCGGTAGTGACGCTAAATTTCGATGAAAAATCGATTTTCCCACGAATCGGTTGGAGTCAGAAGAAAATTTGCTCGAGAGTTTTCTTCTAGAGAACTCAAACATTCCTTGCACAAATGAGGTCATATGGACTTGGACCGCCAGGTCAAGGGTTACCCACTTTTTTCACAAAATAAGACTTTAAAGAAGATGACCAAGAATGTCCTATTCTCGATTATCTAGAAAAAAGCGATTTACTCGAAAACAGTCGTACCTAGAGTAAAGTTGTTAATAACCTTTCTTATACAGAATTTCGTTCTTCACAAAAAAGTACTCTTGCAAAAATACCTCCAAGTGCTTCGTTAACGAGATAAACGGTCCTGAGCGAATGTTTCCCTCAAAAACGATTCCAGGACTTCTGGGGATGTTTTCCTGACTCGGATCGTACGAAAGCCCGCGGGAAACTCGCGGCTGCCGATAGTTCAATGAAAGTTTCGACGAACATCGAAATTCTCGCCGAGCTATGTACGCCGGTGGATCGACGAAATATTCGCTGAATTCTCGGTATCTATGCAGATCCCGTTCGTTTCTGAGCTGCGGTGCGGCTCTCGTCCCTGGGCGATCCCTCCGGACATTCTGTCTTTCTCTCGGGCCACCGACACACGTACACGAAGCCACGAATCATCGCGAACTTCCCGGTTGCCCCTCGCTCGCGCGTTATGATGTTCCCAACGGCGTCGGGGTCTTCGTACTCTCGCCTCGCGGACTTCACTCTATCCCCGCTCGTCTATCCCGTCCATCCGTCTCTCATTCTCGCGCACTCTCGAGCCCGGACCGTGAGCAGCTCTAAACTCGATTAAGATCGGTACACGACTCATCTCTCTAATCGCCTCCATTTGTCGACCGAGCGAGCGGGAATCTTGTACTTGGACTTGATACACCGTTCTCCTATCCAGTGACACCGAAATGTAACCAATATCATTTTTTTATAATTTACAATATATATATAATTTTTATAATGTAATAACCGTGAAGCATAAAATCGAATATTGTCAGACTCAAGTTGTCAAACATCAAAATTTTCAGACTTTCATACGATCGCCAAGTGGGACTGTTAATAAAAATTCTTATAAGAAAATTTATAAACTGTTACAATTAAGGTTTCCACCATTTTTCATAATAAATCATTTATGGTTTATTAATCATTTATGCTTTTCCGACCTTCGATTATTCAAGCCTCCGCACTATCCGAAGCGCCCAACTCATCCGAGCCCTCCGCGTTGACCGAGGTTTAGTTGTCGGATAAAGTTGTCTGTACACTGAGAAAAATAAATGGTTAAATTAAGCAAATGCGCGATGACATACGTTCAAAGGTGCATTTTGTTGGTACAACAAACATGTTTATTTCTATCGATAAATCTTGAATAAAATGAGGCAAACAATCGTTTAACAAAACAATGCTTTGTTTGTATCAAACAAGTAATAGCGGTGAACGTATGTCACCGCGACTTTTAGTTAATGCAACAGATTTTTTTCTCGGTGTAACTGCTACATTGTTGCATGCACGCTTAAAATCGTACAAGTTCGATGCGCCTTTATATTGCGAACTGTAAGTACATCAGTTACGATTCTAGAGTCAATGGTAGAGAGTCGTGATGACTGAAATAAGGAAACGAGTCGTAAATTAACTTGTTAGTTAATATAGTTAATGTTTATATGAAGTGATGGTTAAGTGAAGTGGTGTGTTATTTTTTAAATATATAATAGTCGTACGAGTTTGAATTGAGTATGTTATCCGAGTTTTCGCTTATCCGACGTACGCTCTCTCCACATTACCTCGAATATAAACGAGGTTCTACCGTAACATACCATTTATTAAGTGTAATCTGTCTTACGTACAAATTTCATAATTTTCTATATTCATTTTTCTACAATTTTACACAGTACAAAATAATTTCGTAAAATCGGTATGCGAAATTTCATAAAAATAATGTTGTAAAATAAGCGACAAACTCGTTAGTCACTTATTTGAATATAATAACCTGTCCTTTTATTTCCCGAGTAATTGACAATTCTAGTTTCTACTTTTGCTCGTAAAACTAGAAAATTAACAGATAATAAATTGTGGACGTTTGTGGACAATAAGTTATAAGAAGTAGAAACTTTTTTTTTTACTGTGTAGAGTGTTTATATAACGGGCTATTCGGTCAGTTTCCGCGTTAGATATTAAACTTCCAGGTAAATATCTTATTAGATCCTCTTTCCGAGAATGGCCCCGAAAACCCGTTTGGTCGAAATTGGAAACCGAGGGTTTGGACCGAAGGACCGAAAACCCTCTCTTTTAGAACTCCGAAGCCCAAATTGATCAATTCGATGCCACGGGCGAAACCTTCGCGAGAAACCCGGCAGAGCCCAACATTATTTGAGAGAAGACTCGGCTTTCTCGAGAACGGAGCAAAAGAACGTTAACGTGTCTCGCTCGGCGTTGCATGTCGATTCTCTCCGACGCGAATAGTTTCGCGAGCGCGCCTGTCGATATGTGCGCAAGATGAGTCAGCGGCCGAGAGTGATGCGTCCACTTTTTTTCGAACTCATAAAGACTTCACCGAGTCTTCGAGCATTTCCTACCGTGATTTATTACGCGAGAAAACGGATGGGAGTTCCGGTCATTCTTGCGATCTTTTGCCTCATCCGCACAACCGGCGATCTTTGGTTCTTCTCCTTTCCCGAGACTGTCGGCCTCGTGACTCAAACGTGCGTCACCGTCGTATCGAATCTTTGATTACCTTTTTTTCCGGCAACACGTAGTCACGGACACGATCTGGCGACACGTGTACGATTGCACAGTGAACCGACGAGTTTCACAGTCATGCCGATTTTTTTCTAACGGTAAAAGCCGATCCGGCTTTCTGTCTCGTCTTACCTGTATTCCCTGTACGACAATGCAAATTCGTAATGAAAATAAATTACTTTTAAAAAAAAATTATTTTCATAATACTTACTCATAAAAGTTGAAAATTGAAATTCTCATACCGTTTCTCATAATGTTCCTTTAGGCGCAAAGCATTGTCTGTACTTTTGGCTTCATCATAGAGGTGTCTTCACGAATAAAGGAACATTACGAGAAAGCGATATGAATTTTTTGACTTTCAATTTTTATGAGAAACGATATAAAAATTTCAATTTTCAACTTTTATGAGGAATGAAAATTTCAATTTTCAACTCTTTTTCTAACGGTAAAAGACGACCTCGCTTTAACCTCAACGTCGTGTTAGTCTTTTATGCAAAACATAAAAGCTAGGTTCAGCGCGTAAAAATATACGAACGTCACGCTTCGCTTTGTCTGTGCTCGTCGAGAAAAAATAAATAGAATTGTGCGCTTCTGAATTTTTTTTTGGCCCTTCCGATTTGCCCTCAAGAAATCGAAATGATACCTCTGCCAAATCTAGCTTTTTAACATCGTCATATTCGCCAACTTGTGTATTTCTATCCGTAGAACATGACCGGCACCTAGGTTTTACCGCGATGGCATCACGAAGCAAAAAAAAAAATTGGCTGTTTAAAAATTTGCAAAACCACTCATCTTTCAATGTTGGCTATAAAAATAGCTGATCAATTTTTTTCGTTAGTCGACGACTAACCGGGAATATATTTAATGTATTTTTCCATACCGATCACGAATCTACGACTTATTTTATTCATAAATGAATAATAATTTTTCAAGAAATTCGAAAAATTCAAAATGACATAAAATTGAAACGGTCAGATTGATTCTCTCGAAATTTTTATGGGATCATCGGTCGATCATATTCCGTCTGTGTCCGCGTTTTTCGCCAGATAACTGAAAACTGTAAGAGCTGGAATGCGTACAGTAATTTCCGAAAAAATTAAAAACGGCGTAAAAAAAAAACAAATGAACATTTTTAGATGAAATTTTGAAACATTGACTATTAACCACACATGCTATGTGTGGAATTTCAGCTTGATCGCTCGAGGCGTTCTCGAGTTATATCGGTTTGAATTTTTCGATATTCTGGAACGTTTTGAACACGTTTTCACAAAAACCTCGAATTTTTTCTCACCACAGCAAAGCTTTCTCTACAATGTAGCAAAATTGGACAGCGAACGCTTCGACTACTGGCAAATTTTCGCTCGTCGATTTTCTTTTTAACGCCCGCTGTTAATTAATTCAGACAGAAGAGACTATGAGAACGGACTTCGCTGATAGAGATTGGGAGTCCGAGATAGCGCCGCGAGGTTGCACGGGGATTCGCGCGTTACGGCACTTCCTCGATTAGAATTCGTTTCCTGTAACCGATAAGAGTCTCGTGGAACGATGAGCCGAGGAAACGAGAAAAGCCTGCGATGCGATGGTCGACAACTTGGATGAATTTTTTGTACGAAATTTATTGAGGTTTGTCAATTTGACGTATTTATTATCGGTTTCCGGACGAGACGCGATTATCGACAGCATCGATGACCCGATCATCATTCATTGTTGATTGTTCATTTTTAATTTTTCATCGTTCATTGTTCATTGTTCATTTTTAATTTTTCATCGTCCATTATTTATTGTTCATTTTTAGTTTTTCATTGTTCATTGTTTATTGTTCATTGTTCATTTTTAATTATTCATCGTTCATTATTCATTGTTCATTTTTAGTTTTTTATCGTTCATTGTTGATTGTTCATTTTTAATTTTTCGTTATTCATTTTTTAATTTTCATCATCCATTTTTAACCGGACGAGACGCGGTTATCGACAGCATCGATGACCCGGACCGAAATTGAGGTCTCGCGCATGCGCGTCGAAAGACCCGCGGTTGGTGCGTCGCGTGACATGCACACGGTGCAACGCGAATCTTTATTCACGGGATGCGACGCATGGAGCGCGGGAGACAGCGCAATCAACATATCAGACCGAGGACGGAGAGAGATACGCGATACGCGAATGTCGCAATTTCAACAAGACGAGACACACGTTCACGTCTCGTGAATTACTCTCGGTAGAGTCGGCTACGACATCCTAGACGACTGCGAGCCCCGACACCGTCTTCGTACGTTTCCTCCGCTCTATGACTACGGGAGTGTGAACGATGCTCCGAATCCCTGCGTCGAACCCCGTTTTTAATATTGCGACAGCGGACTGCTTGGAGATGCCAAGCTGCGAGCCGCGAATAAACATTTTCGAGGTTCGACAACAGTAACTTTCTTTCGGTCAAATGAATATTGATTGAAACGAAGTGCATTAACTTTCGATTTCAGATCCTTTAATTTTTAATTTTTAATTTTTAATTTTTAATTTTTAATTTTTAATTTTTAATTTTTAATTTTTAATTTTTAATTTTTAATTTTTAATTTTTAATT
>JAPYZD010005233.1:0-10162 GCA_030522725.1 Ichneumoninae sp. B BG-2022a | reverse complement strand
TCTTTAGTATAATAATATCAACTTACTTACCAGCGATCCCTAGCGTACAACAACAATTCTACCTTTGATACCCGCGGTCGCTAGCCTTTCGAGCTAAATACAATTTCAAGCAAACACAACTACCTTGGAAAATGGTGAAACAGACGCCATTTCACATTATGCTTTGCAGGGCGAGGCAACGAATGAGACCTGATGACAATAATTTCAAACATAATGAAATAACAATTACGTAATTTGACATTCTTTAAACAATATCGGTCGATTAATATTTCTGGAATTTTCTACAGCTAATCGAACGATAGCTTTCGTAGTTACGTAATTCGTCATATGGTTGGTACGGTTTGTTCGACCGCGTGCGCGCATGCCCCATGATCGCAAAAATGACGAATCTAGTGGAGAGGTTAAGCGCCGACCATTGCCGGTGAAACGTTGCTCCGTAATTGCAATATCGGATTTTAACAGATTAATGTTCGATCAAAACTGCACCGTTTATTCGTCAAGTGTCAAAGAAACTCCTGAGAAACCAGTGATATGAAATAATCATGCTGACAGTCACACATTTATCGGTAAAATCGCATCGTTGATCACACGAATCGCTATTCTTCACGCCCGAAAGGCAGACACGCGGAACACCGTCGCACGAAGTTTCAATGTTTTGCAGTTTCGCGCGATACTGTCAATAACTTTCCTCCAACCATTTGCGTCGTTCATATTCCTAGGCATCGTCGACGTTCTTTCGCAGATTCCGAAACAATCGACCCAAAATGCTGAATTGCGGAGCAATTTTCACCCGAACGGGGCCGCTGAACACCAGGTTTGTCTTTCCTTACGAGTTTCGTAACTCGGAGTTTAAACTCTGTCGACAACACAGTACGGAAATATACGTTCGATGAATATTTTATCGATTAACTAATTTTACTGTAAAATGTATAAAAAATGTTATCTTTATAACGGCAAGACTACATTTGTATTCGAGCATACGAGGCATTTTTTATAAGTTTCGTTTTATGTTTGTATTAATTCTATTAAACGCCAAAATACTTTTCAGCGCAACTATTGGACTGGCCAGTAAAGGAGCTAATATGCAGAGAAACATATCCACCATTACGAGGAACAAGTACCTCAAGTCTACTTTATTGGGAACAACATCACTGTCGCTGTCGGAAGTACAGAGCAGGGTGCTGGTGCCTCACATTATCTTCAAATGTATCAACACCACGTACGTCAGGCCGCAGGGCCTGAGAAAAATTCATACTCACCTTCTCGCTCAATCGTCCGCGAGTACCACAAATGCTACTGCAAAAACAGAAATCGGACATGTTTCCAAGGTATTCGTCAAAGTTGATATGTTCGTTAAGGATCCAACACACATTCATTCCCAATCAAAATATTAATTAGAATCGAAATTTTAGTACTTCACAATATGCTAAAAATCCAAAAAAAATCTGCTGTGTTAATGTTAAGACTATGTTGACTACAAATATAGAAAACGTTCATATGAATTCTAAAAAATCAAGGAATTCATTGACAATGAGAAAATAAAAGGTTTCCTGATTGTTTTTTAAAACAATTTTTCAATTTATTTGTGAATAATTGTTTGGCATTATTATCATTACGTAAAATCAAAGGTCAAGACATCACTGACAGGCCAGATTATTTTTCAGATTTTGGGCATTTAGCAAAGTACTGAAACATTTGATAGAATTAAACTTTCGGTTGCTAAGGTAAACGTACCCGGACACTTAAGGGAGCAGTCCCAGTCCCTGGACATGCATGAAAAATCGTATTTCCATCTCTCTTGCACGCACGCCTTGTCTGGAGACTGGGACGTGTCCGGTCATTGGTACGTTCACCTTAATGCACGCGTAATGCATCCTTAAAAAATAATCTTCATGGTAAACAAACATCATTGTTTACAAATTTTATTATATGCCAATAAAACATCTCCCCCAATATTCGATAATTTCCAGGACGAGTCTCCGGAAGACGTGTTCGGGAATCTCGACGGAGGTGAGAACATGAAACGTATTTTCGGTTCCGAGAATGCGGAGCACGAGGAGGCACCTCCCCGGAAAGAGCAGGAATTGAAATTCAGAGGTAAAGAAAAAAAATCCATAATTTTCCCAACCATCTCTCTGTATCCGCAACTCCGCTCGTGCTAATCGATCGTTATTCTCTTGCAGAGATCGCGGCCCTCTATCCACAACCAAAGTGCAAAGTGAACGCAGTTTACCAGTCCATAAGTTCGCAATTGAAGCGAGGAACGATGTACCACATGTATTACCGTCAGTTAAAGAAGGGCACGACGAAGCAGTGGCAGTGCGAGTACACAGTCACGTGGCCGGAGACGAAGACGATAGCGGCAGTGGCGAGCACCAAGCCGGGTGCTTCACGTGTGGCAGCCGTAAAGGTTCTGCAGTGGTTGCACAATTCGGGAAAAATGATGAACGGCTCGCCGGTCATCTTCGACGGCAAGGAAGTAATGAACATGTTGAACAAGCCTGCGCCGGTAACCGTAAATCCCGAAACGGTCTTTCAGGTCAAAGAGCTCCTCGACACTTACCACGCGAAAATAAAAGAAATAATAGATAACTCGCACAACACGCACACTCCGCGAGACATAATGCTCTCGAACGATGCCCACGCCGACCCGGTCGGTCGCCCCAACCAGCGGAGCATAACGATCACGAGGCAGATTGATCGTAACAATGATCTGCGAAACAGGTTCGAGTATCGCACGATGCGCGGCAATGTGCAGCATCTGCCGATAGTCGAGTACAGGGAAAAGATTATCGAGGAGATCGCGAAGAACAGAGCGCTGTTGATAAAGGGCGACACGGGCTGCGGCAAAACGACCCAAGTGCCCCAGTACATAATGGACAGTTACGCGGAGAGGGGAGCTGCAACCGACTGCAACATGATTGTCTCGCAGCCTCGTAAAGTATCGGCGATTTCGCTCGCCGAGCGAATAGCCGACGAGCGAAACGAGATCATCGGCGACGTCGTCGGTTATCAGGTGCGACTCAACCAGGTACTTCCGCAGACACCCGCTGGAATGTTGTTCTGCACAACGGGTATATTGCTGAGAAAACTGCAGAGCAATCCGTCGCTGAAGGGCTGCTCGCACGTTATACTGGACGAGGCTCACGAGAGAAGCATAAACACGGACATGCTTCTGGTTTTGCTGAAAAGAGCGCTCGAAACTAATCCCGATCTGAAGGTTATCGTGATGTCCGCGACGATAAACGCGGATCTTTTTCAACATTACTTCGACTGCGGGGTCATCGAAGTGCCAGGCAGAACTTATCCGGTGGAGATGAATTTCCTCGAGGACATCGTCAAACTTGGAATTCTACCGACCCGACACTACGTTGGTAAAAGCGAATTTCCCGAAGCTCCGTTCGTCGATTACGAACAGATTGGGAAATTGATTTCGTGGATCGCCAACAACAAGCCGCCCGGCGCGATACTCTGCTTTCTGCCCGGTTGGGCGGAGATAAACAAGGTGATGAAGTATCTCGAGGAGAATCGCCCCAGAAACAGGCAATATATGATCGTGCCTGTGCATTCGAGAATGTTGTATCACGATCAGCAAAAGATATTCCAAACTCCGCCGCAAGGAACGCGAAAGATCGTTCTCGCTACGGACATCGCCGAGACTGGAATCACCGTGACCGATGTGGTCTACGTCGTCGACTCGGCGATACACAAGGCCATGCGGTGGCAGGAGAAAAAAGGGTTGGCGACGATAGACATCGAGTACGCGTCTCAGGCCAATATATTGCAACGGTAATTTTTCGGATTTTTTAAATTGGTGCGAGCGATGCGATTTCATGTTATGCGACATAATTTGAAATCCAGCCGAAATTTTCCAAACACTGACTTGGACAAGTATTATATAAAAATAAGTAAATTCAATTAAATTCAATTAAATACGATTAAATTCGATCAAATTCAATTGAATTGAATTGCATTCAATTCAATTCAATTAAAAACAGGTCGTTACTGAGCAATCTTTTCTTTTAAATTATTTTCTATCAATTACCGACGCCGCTGGATATGCGGTTGGCCAACCCGAGTCAAGCATATTCGTTAATAAAAAAATACTTTCGATGATTTTTCAGGAAGGGGCGCGCCGGTCGAGTCCAAGCGGGCACGAGTTACCACCTCATCTCGAAAGCGCAGTTCGATAACTTGGAGGTATATCCGTTACCCGAGGTCCTGCGAAATTCCCTCGAGAAGACGGTGCTCGACTGCAAGATCTACAGCGACGAGAAGGTCATGAACTTTTTGGAAAGCATGCCGCAGAGACCTACGAAATCGGCGATCCAAAAAGCTCTCTACGATCTTTTCGAACTCGGTGCTCTGGACGCCGATGAAAATTTGACTCCCCTTGGCAAACGCATAGCCTTGTTCTCCGTACATCCTAAATTAAGCAAAGCCATGGTTTATTCCGCGATATTCGGGTGAGTTTCACATTTTTTAAAAATTATTTGTTCCATATCGAGAGAAAGTTGGTTGAGTTACGAATTGTTCTCGCAGATGCGTCGCACCGATGGTCACGATCGCTTCGGCGATGTCGTCCGACAACGAAATCTTCAGCAACACGCTGCTCAACAAAAAAAGCATCAGAAACGTGAAACGGCAGTATCATCCGACGAGCGACCACGTAAGCATCGGCTGGATATTCGCCCAATGGAACGAGTACATGCAAAGAGGCTGGGAAAATGCTAAATCATTCTGTCAGAGGTCGAGACTCTATCCCGAACGGATGTCCACATTATCGAGTACGGTTTCGTTCTTCGTGCACGATTCTTATTTGCATGGCGAGGGCGTAGAAATGGAGTTCTTGAAAATGCGAATGCGGCATTCAGACGAGTCAGGACTCCCCTTTTCTACGCCCCGCTCTTCGCATAATTTTCCAAAATCCATATGCTATGAAAACTGAAATATCGAGAATATAGCATATGGGAGTGATTTATGATTTTCGAAATCCACTCCTGTGTGCTATACGGCATTTTACGTAAATGCTTTGGAAATAGTACATTACGATACTAGTGCAATAAAACTTTTTCAGATGCCTGTTGCACTTACATGGATTTCGTACCAAATTTTACTTCACAAGTGGCGAAAATGGGGCTTTTACGCATGCTAAGCGTGCGTAAAACCGCTTGAAGGAAAAAATCTATTTGAAGTAATTTTTGTAACTCAAGTTTTTCTTCCGTCAATTCTCCAGAGGTTCGAGACTTGACCGCCGACCATCTAGTGCAGTGTCATATGATCAATCACTTGAGGGACTACGCGGATCCCGACAGCGTCGAAAACGAATACGCAACGCTCGACGAGCTCATACGTGGTGTCCTGCTCGCCGGACTCGATCAACTGATCCAGCACCGCGATGTCGATGTGCGAAAGGGCAAACTCAAGAGGGGAACTAGCGTATTCATAATGGAGTGAGTTACAATTTTATCCGGAATTTAATTTCGCCGCTGAACTATGAACTATGAACTATGAATTTGAACTATCGTTATTCTTTTTATCGTTACAAGGGATGGCCATCGGGCAACCATTACCCCGGAAAGCGTCAACTTCAAGAAAACATCTTTCGCCAGTCCATACTTCACCTACGTCCGTAAGCAGCACACCGAGGATCGACGACCTTCGCTCATACGTGAGACGAGCATGGTGTCACCTGTTACAGCTCTTCTCTTCACTCAAGCGCGCGTTCACGGATTCCAGGCAAGTCACCGACGATAGATGAACATTACATCGGAGTCAGAGAAAAATCTCTCACACTCCGAGAGAATTTTTCATTGTATCCAAACACTTGGAACTTTTTCAACGATTTTATTTTACTTTATTTTTTCTAGGCGCCCTCGGCTGCAGCGGACAAAGATAACAACAACAGCAAGCAGATATTGCTGACGGTCAAAGGAAGGAAAAATTTCAAACTGTCCTGCGAACCGAAGTGAGTATTGTGGACAATATTTTTTTCTTGGCCGAGGGTCTTCGTTTTTTTCGTCAAATTAAATATCGCATTGTATTTTATAGACTCGCGAGGACACTGTTGGAATTTCGCGACTCGATGTGGAACGTCGTGCGCTATCTCGTCCAATATCGCGGTCTCGTCGACAATTCCCACGAAACGGATTATTCCAAGGTCGAGAATTACAAGGCACAAATGCTTCAGGTATTAGGAAATTTGTTGAGCGAGGCAGCGAAAAAAATTGACGTACCCGAACAGCGTCTGCCACGAACTCCGTCTGTCTCCTTCACCGAATACGACAAATTTGACGAAGAATCGGACGAAAAATAGATACGATAAAGTGTAAAGATATCTAACGTGAGTTAATTATCGATTATCGCAATTAGGACCGATTACGATACAATGCCGCGTTCGGTACAAACGCAAATACCATTGGCTCGCAGAATTTCGATACGGATTGATTTAAGTAACGATCATCTCATTTTCCATCGCGCGTAATTCATACAAATTTTTATTCGCCAGCCACAAGGCTGTTACAAAGACATTAAAAAATATACATGCGTAAAAAAAATACGCAAAACCGGAAGTACGTCGATGAATCGATACATAAATAGCAGAGGGTGAAATTATTTGTTCGGTGAATGGAAATATCGACGAGTTAAGGGAAGACTGTACAGAAAAAATAGAACTCTCGTGAACGAATTGCACTCGTCTGTTTGATACCAATGCACTGTTCAGACTCCGAAATTTACCTGCGAAAGGCGTTAGTCTGTAGCCGCAAAAAAATTGTAGCCCAGGAATATTTTGATAGGCAAAAAATCTAGAGAAAAATGCGGCAATTGAATTATCGCTATTCGTTGTCATTTATTCGTTACCAAACTTGGATGAACTCCAAAATTTAAAAAAAGAACTTTCTAATCGTTTTTTTTTCTTCGTCTTCCCTCAATCTGCGAAACACATAGGGTGTAAAAGTTGGGTCTTAAGATCTAACGGAGATAAGAGTAGACGATCATCGCTAGCAGAATGATTGGTGAAAGTGCGACGGAACTGGCGGCGCTGGTGCAAACGAGGTTCTCGTACGAGATCGTGAACTTCATCATGTCCGGATAACGGCAATTATTGGTGCACTGAGAACTCGCGTCGCTCGTCGCGTTAACGGACACCGACAAGTAAAGCGGATTGCAACTGTGAATGTACTTGGCATCGTCGCAGGATAGCGTTACCCTGTGGGAACCGCTGCTCACAGTCGTGCACGAAGCTGAGGCTGACGACCCGTCGATTTTGAGGGCCTCGCGAGACGAGCAAATGGTCCAGCTCGCTGAACTCACTCCCTGAATCTAAAACATCACAAGTTCTTCTCCATAAATCTGGGAATAGATTGAAAGCTTTCGAAGATATTTTTTTGATAGTTTGGAAATATTTTAACAATATTAAAAAATATTTGTGAAATATTTGGCCACTTATAAATCTTATATTGAAATGTTTTCGAAATGTTAAAGATTGCATTGCTAGTCCAATTTGCATATACCAAGCATAAATTCGGAAACAATCGCAGAAATATTTCGGTGAAAAGTGAAATAAAATATATTTTTACATTTTTATGACTATGTTTCAGAAGTGTTGAAGATTAAGTATGTTTCTGAAATATTTGAGGAACGCTCCATTGAAATATTTGAGAAACGTTTGATTGAAATCTTTTGATTGAATGTTTCAGCAATATTTCGTAAGACTTGAAAGATTGAAAATATTTCTAAAATGATTTCAAAATATTGGGCGCTATGTGGGTTCTTGAGCAGCTTCGATTTTACTCACCTTAACCGCGGGAACGTTATCGGCCTCAGTGGTGTAGAAGTAGTTGGGGTGAAGTCTGTAAAAATTGATGCCCGATGGCTCCAAATAATCGTCGTACGAGTTCGACGATCCCGATTGCGAGTACGACGCGCCACATTGGCTATTTATGAGACGCTTCGGAACTGAAAATAGATACATTTATATTAAAATTTACGACGAATCTATTTGACACTAGATAAATGTTCCTCGTTTTATTTTTGTACCTCGTTTTATACTCGCGACTATTTGATCTCTAAGTGATTCGGTAATCGCCGCTGTCAACGTGGCAGGTATTGAGAAGATATCGTTGCTCGGATCTCTGACGAAGTTTGACCACATGTCCTTGGATCCGCGTGTCAGGAACCTGAATTCCGCATCTACGGGTGAACCAGTCGGTCAGCCATAAAAATTTTTCGTCGTCGGAAAAATATGAAAATTATTTAATAAAAATTTGTCGATGTCGGTTCGTACCAGGAGCCTCCTCGTTCAGTATTGCCAATTGTTCCAAGCCGTATTCCTTGTCCGAGTCCGAAACCGTTGATGTGTAGGGCACGATCAATAATACTTCCGAGTTTCTACCGCCCAAATCGCGACTTTTTTCTTCGTTCAGCTTCCGAGTTTCGATTGATCTTATGGTCTGGAAAGTTTTCCGTAGGTCGAAGCCTTTGCTGACTGAAAAATAAATAAAAAATCCAATGAGTCGATTCGATCGTGAGGAATCGATCGGTTAAGATGAAATTCTCATCTTTAATTTCGTCTTAAGTATTTTCACTTATGGCGATATTGCTAGGTAAATACGGAGAAGGAAAAAAAACTTTGATTGGCGGTGCTTACAGGAAGAATAATAGCTCTCGTTAAATGTGTTATAGTCGAACATGGTACTGCTGGTTTCGATCATAACTCGTCCATCGTGAGCGTTTATGAGCGTAAAGTTGCTGTTATACTTGTTGATTTCGAGGCCTACGAGAACCGGTCTAAAAAATATATATTATTTTAGTAACCACAGTAATTAGAGTAAGCTTCAACGAATCCTCGTTAGTGTTTACTCACGCCAATACAGGGTTGATGGTGCTGAAAGGCCAATTTGTATCAAGGAAAATCGTGATATCGGTGGAAACGTGACTAATCAGTCTTGTCGCTTTGGTAAGGTCGGATTGTTCCGCAGATGGATCGCGGGTCGGATCGTTCATCGCAGCTGTTAAAAAAAGTATAATTATATAACATTCATTTCGAAACAATTATTTATTTATATGTAACTTTTTTATCAAAATTAATTTGCAAGAGACAAATTTTTTTCGCCACAAGAATTACTCACGAATAAAGTTGTGAAGTTTTTCGGTGACCTCGACAGAAAACTTTTCGATGGTCGCCGGTTCGATCGTGACCATGGCTACGCCTGGGCTCAATACCAGCGCCGATCTGTAAGTCTGAAAACATGCGTATATAATTTATTTTTATTTTTTCAATTTTTTTTTTTTTAATTACGCTTATTAATTCTGTGACGAATATTTAAAAAAACTATACCTGTTCAGCCATCTTCAATTTCGGTGCTACGGACGCGAGTAAATTTTTTCTGTTGCGCGCCTTTATCGACGAATTGAAGACGCCTCGGTCGCTGTAGTACATGTCAAGTATTTGGGACAGCTTGAGGTTTGGAACGCGCGCGTACCAACGGGCTACTTCACTGGCGAGTATCAAGCCATCCAGATCACCTCGGATCTCGGCCGCCGTGTAGAATAAATCCTCGTTCGAACTCAAGAAATACCAGCGAGGCAATTCGGACGAGTTCCAGTGACCGTCGACACCGATGTTCAGTGGCTTGTCCGCCAATGGACTCTGTCTCAGAGCAACCTCCGCCAGATTGCCTGAAATTTTTTAAACTCATTGACGAAAACAGCTAGTTAAGTCATAATTAGGATATTTTTTATCCACCGATCCAGTTTTCTTTCATGCCTGGATGTTTCCATAATTGTTGGTGAGTTGTGCTCAATAACACGGTGCACAATACTGTACGCTATCGTGTGCATATAAACTTATTTAACATGACGGCACTTACGGTAAAAAAAAGTGAGATTTTCAAACCGGAAGTGACGTTTTCCAGTACGACGTCACTTCCGGTTGAAAAATGAGATTGTCAAACCGTAAGTGGCGTTTTCCAGTACGAGGTCACTTCCGGTTAAAAAAGGAGATTGTCAAATCGGAAGTGAAGTTTTCCAGTATGACATCACTTCCGGTTGAAAAATGACATTTTCAAACCGGAAGTGACATTTTCCAGTACGACATCACTTCCGGTCGAAAAATGAGATTTTCAAATCGGAAATGACGTATTTCCGATATGTC
The DNA here is from genome assembly GCA_030522725.1 of Ichneumoninae sp. B BG-2022a. Classification (NCBI taxonomy): domain Eukaryota; kingdom Metazoa; phylum Arthropoda; class Insecta; order Hymenoptera; family Ichneumonidae; species Ichneumoninae sp. B BG-2022a. Next base: position 6 of record JAPYZD010005233.1, on the reverse strand, counting down.
GTCACT
>JAPYZD010005232.1:0-10164 GCA_030522725.1 Ichneumoninae sp. B BG-2022a | reverse complement strand
TAAATTTTTAAATTTTTAAATTTTTAAATTTTTAAATTTTTAAATTTTTAAATTTTTAAATTTTTAAATTTTTAAATTTTTAAATTTTTAAATTTTTGTTCATCGTATACCATCTCCATCGAATCGAGTATACTATAGCGATACCAGTTCGCTATACTTGCGTTATTAGTTCTGATAATCTTGAACTCGGTAAATGGTTTCACGAATAAGAATTTATTGTTCATTCACTTATTATATTTAATGTTCATTCGCTCGGATATGACAATATCAAGGTATCCCTCAACGAATCTGGCTCATTAAACGACTATAAACTCGCGGAGAAGTGCACGAGAATAGCTTTTACCTTGAACGTTGCCAGTTGTAGTTCAACGATCTTGCTCGAGGTTCGAATTTTCTAAGAAGTGTAATGGCGCATCTCGCACCATTTTACATGCAAAACTATACGTTATATACGCCCTTATGCTTGTTAGCAGTCAACACAATCATTTATCGATCCGCATCATTCCGCCTTTCTCGTGAAGGTCGTTCGATTCGTTTACGTGAGCGCCTTCACTCCTCGTGTCATGCGAGAGCATTGCAATACAGCGTGGGAAAAATCGTGAGGAGGCGCAAAAAACCTATGTTATTTCAATTTTCTTGATTGTTATATTATGACAATTAATTTATTGACAATATATAGCATGGGAAAAGTTTAGATACGTTACATAACGTAAATTGGCGTAAAAAAATGACGGAATCTCGAAGTATACGTTTGGGGACGCGATATATTAAAGAAACGTAACATTGTTTCCAAATCGGCGAGGAAATTTGCTTACAGGGTTCGTGACTGACAACGAATAAACTGTAACTCGTGAAGAATGTCAAGTGTATGCCTTCAGCAAACTCAATCGCGATTCGATATCTACGAAGCTTGGCGGTCGAGTTGTGTACCATCCGAGGCGCACAAATGTGTGTCTGCGCGTGTATTCAAGGTGGCTACTTCTTCCATTATCACACGTTCGTTCGGAGTTGCGTTACAAGCGGCTGCGAGGTCGTTAAAGCGAATAAAAAATGATGTTCGAACATGTCCCGAGTTTCATCGGTTCTAAACGCATTTGAATATTTACATAAAGTTCGCGCGAACAGCCAACGCAGTATACGCGTTTGGTCAGCACGTAATCGACGCTAATCGCTATTTCGTCGAGTCTATGTACACGGTATGTAATCCGTAGCAAGGATACGCGAGTAGGACGAGAGCAAACACAACGGCGATCGGAGGCAAGCAGCCGGAACGACAAAAAAAGGTGTCACGGTTGGCCTCAGGGATACTTCGGCGACACTGAAAGGTACGTGATACAGAGACTATAATGCTGAATAACAACAATTTCGAAAGCTGTATACCTGCCTTAGATATTTTTATAATTACTATATTTTTATAAATATGATATATATATAAGAAAAATATTTTTCCATGTTTTTTTTACTTGTCCCGCGTGTAATAATTAAATATAAATAAATATTCGATTTATATAAGATATACAGAAAATATAAAAGCACATTGGGCTGTGCAGGACTTCGGTCGATGGTCCGTTGACAATATGTGGATGCAATTATAATTGTATAAATGTATAAATGTTTAAAAACTGTGCATGCATCGTATGTATTGTTAATAAATACCCACTTACAACTACTACTATAAAATCATCCACAGCAATTACTATATTTTGTGCCGAAATATTAACTAAAATATTGGTCGACTGAAATAAGAAATTTATTACCATTTTAATATTCGTGTACAGAGAATAAAAACCTTAAGGTTTTAGGTTGAATATCTTGAGCGTATTCTGCTTCGAAATTATTTTCATGCGGGATCGTAAGGAAGCGACGAACCATCGCCAGTAAACAGTTTCACCACGATGGAACTCGATTCAATCACGAAAGCGTATCGAGACTATTTTTTCAACCGATTGTTTATCGAGGCACAAATATCGTGAATCGAGGTCTAATGTCAATAGCGATAATCCGTAAAGTACAAAGTTCAACCGTGATCGTGAATTATTTTGGACATCACTGATGCTGTAAATTCATTCGTTTCTTCATTTTTTCTCACTATATTGTTTTTCGTGAAACGATTAATTCGTACATACAAGTTTGTTTTAATCGTTCAATTACATTCAATGATTTTTCGTTGTAATTACGGCTATTTATTTGTCGACTTTTCAGACATCAAGATATTTTTAATGCGTTGTTATTTCTCTTCTAACTGCTCCGTGAATTTTTTAATTTCGACTGTACCTGTGATTGCACACGGTAGGTCACATTGATCCGAAGCAAAAATATAAAATTATGAAAAAAAGTCATTTTATTTTCGAATAGCCTCGAAAGATATTTTTGTTCCACAGGTCTCGCATATTTTCGTCTGGAAGGAAGACGAACCCCTGAAATAATGGGATTGGAAATACATCAGTGACGCGATAAAGAGGATGAACGAAACCAGTCGCTTGCCGAGCTACGAGCGGCTTCGATTGCGTAGCGAGGAAAAAAAAAATCATTCTTTACATAGTTGCCAACCCGACCGCCGCATGTTTACACTGCTTACCTCGGAATTCTCGTAAAAGTTGAATAAAAAAAGAAAAAAGATTCTACCAACGGTCTCGCTTACTCACGAAGGAAGCTATATCTCACTATAAGATAACGAAAAAATTATCATTTCAGAAAGTATAATGAAAATATCTCAGAAAATATTTTTGCATTTATTAGTTTTTACATAACCACAGACGCGCACTTGTTTCACTGCATCACGTGTTTATTATATATATAGGTTTCGGCCTGTATCCGGATTCGCACTAAGCACGGGCGATTAGAAGAAAAAGTCCGGAACGAATAATGAAAATATTTCACAGAATGTTTTTACATCAATTAGTTTAACGAATTACCATAGACGCGCACTTGTTTCACTGTACCACGTGTCGACGCTTTCGGCTCGTATTCGCACTGAGCACGAGCGGTTCGAATAAATCACAAAAAGCGATGACGGGCGAACGAAGACTGGTGCAAAATATTCAAAAAATTTTAAAAAAACCATCATCAACTCACCGTTCAACTCCCTGAGCGAGGCCATCGCAGCGTGCTCCGCAAAATCACCGAAGTCAATTGATCGTAAATCGATAGATCTTCTTTACTCAACCGTGACGGTAACCACGCCGTTGAGCGCCGAACCAGCACTGAACTGCTGACGATCCTCGAAGGTCAGTGGAGCGCAACGAGCCTGAGCGTCGACGATGGTGTCAGCCGGCGGAGCGGCGCGCGTTCTGTTCGGAAAATGAAGATGGAGAGATGGAGAAGGACGAGAACCGAGAGCGAGCGGTATATCGTGTTCCCCGATGATAGCCGCAACGGTGACTATTCGATCCCTCCCCGTTGCATCATGCTAAAACAGTTCTTTCGCTTGTCTGATTTCCACGTACGAAAGCGAGATCCTCAATAGCGCGGGTGTGTCCCTCTTTATATCGCCCAATGTGACTTACGAAGGACTTTGCCTCCGAGAGATCCGTGACGTACAATCGTGCAAATTTCTTTCGCGGAAGACACAGCGGTTCTCATCCAACCTGGTAAAATTGGATGAAGCTTTGGGGACACTGAAAAAAAAAAAATAATCCGATCTAAATGCGAATTCTATATTTGAGATGGTCTGGACGGTTTAACGCAATTCCCGCGGGATTCCATCTTTGGCGGGCGGACCTAGTGCAGTTTCGACGGTTTTGCGTCATCAATTGCGCAACTAAGCGCCATGGAACGTAGCGAGCGCGGCACGCGCCTCTTTTTCTCACGATGCCAACGCGCCGAATGGGGTTCTCGGTCTGCGTCGAAAAATCGATGATGGGGCGACCGGAGGATTGACGAAGGTCGACCGGAATTCTCACGCACAATCGCGGTTGTTCGTAAGGGGTGTACCCGTCTCGGTTTTTATCTATTTTACCTATTTTTATGGTTTATTCTATATTAAGGTTTCTTAAATTATACGACGAATTTAATAATTTCATCAATAGTAATATCGATAGTATTTATCATGTGAAATAATCGTTTTTAATTTGTTCCGATACTGTCGGTGTTACGGCAGAGCGTTTATTCATTTATTTACACTGTGTATTGAAATTTTCATTGATGATGACATTTTTCACAAAATAAAAATTTCTTTGTTCGATGAAAACGTTAAATTCCATTGACGACCTCGTTCGTTCCAATTCGTCTTCTCGGTCGTCTAAGAGGCGATACGCCCGGTCAGATGAAGTTGACCTTACGATCGCTAATCGCGTTGGAATCGACGGCCCGACAATGAAGATTCGTGCTACATATAGTCGATGATCATTGACGAAGTATAAACAAGAGATTTTAAATGTACGGCGTGAAACAAATCGACTTTAACTTGCTATTATGGATTGAACCACAAAAAATTCTTTATTTATTATACGTATATATACGTATTTTCTTAATAAAAATGAGTAACAGGCGCAAAAAGTTTTTGGAATTATGTAAGTGGATCAGTTCAAAGTCTACGATAAAGTAGACGCGGTACAAAAATATATATCACAACACGAGTATCCACTATATTCTACATATATGGCTGTTATTATTTTAACTTCGTGTAATTATGGATTGAATCACAAAAAAATTGCGTAATGCAATCAAAATCAGCGATTCGTATTTTATTAATTAAAACGAGAAACTGGTGCGAAAAGTTTTTGGAATTACGTAATTGGATAAGTCCAAAGTGTACGATAATAGACGCGATATAAAAATATATAATACAACACGAGTAGCCACTTCTACCATTCACGAGTATCCACAACTAATTATGGATTGGACCACTCGAAAAAAGTTGTAAAACAAATCAAAACAGCGACTCGCATTTTATTCATCAAACTAAGAAAATGGTGCGAAAAGTTTTTGGAATGACGTAGTTGGATCAGTTCAAAGTCTACGATAATAAACGTGATCAGAAAATATATAACACATCACGAGTATCCGCTATACGCTAGATACATGGTTGTTATTACTTTAACTTCATGGACTTGTGGATTGCATCGCAAAAAAATCGCAAGACAATCAAAATTAGGGACTTGTATTTCGTTCATCAAAATGAGAAATTGGTGCGAAAAGTTTTTGGAATCACGTAGTTAGATTACGCAGTTCAAAGTCTACGATAATAGACGCGGTACAAATATATATAACACAACGCGCGTATCCACTATGTGGTAGAGTTATTTTTAGTTCGGTAGATAAAATAAAACTTTCATACCTCCGACATTACACAATAACACAATCTGTTAATGTAGTTGCTTCATGTTTGGCACTGAGCACGAAAGGTTTCCTTAAAAATTATCGTAGTCGTTTCTGTCGTGAAAATATAATCGTACGATAAACACCGCCAAATAACGAAGCGACAAACTCACGTGGTATGCCGCCGAAACATAACCTAAATCGAACGAACGATTTTGGGAAAGAACCTTAATTATCAGCCGTTAATGTCATTTTCAACACTTCCGCGATCTCCGGCACACCGTTTCGATTAGCGAGGAAATAGGTTGTTTACCGATTTTCGATAACTGTTTTTATTCCGAATACAACGAAACTTGTTGAATATCGAAGGAACTGAAAAAGGCTGCCAACTCCGTATTCCACGGTAGCCGAATTTCTATGCGTCGGGTGAACTATGGTCTCAATACACACTCACACACACACGTACACACACCAAACAATATCATTCTACGACGCCAGCGACACTCGCACCGTTTCTATTTAGCCATAACACTGTCGTACCATCCGGCGTACTGTATGTATTTTAATGAATTTATTCTTCCTCTCAGTTTGGATGAGCCCACAAAAAACGGTGGATGTTAGACACTTGCGCACTTGTACACACAAGCGTATGACAGACCGTGAACAATTTTCTTTTTCTGTACGATCCATACAATATATGTGTTCGATATCATCACCATGGTTACCGCCAGTAGATAAGCATTATCTGTAGTGTGTTATACAATTATCTGCATATCTCATCAATTTTTTTTATCTCACAAGTATGATAAATCCGCAGCGCTCAATAGATACTCGAAACTAATAGATAAATGATAGTGTCGTATCGTTGAATCGTGAATCTTGTCCGAGTGGAAGGGAGAAGATACTTTGTGCTGGGGAGAAACGTGCGTGAAAGGAGGTGGAATAACAGTCACTGGCGCTATCGGTGGCATACTTGTTGATCGTAGTCGTACTACATAGCCATATGAGATCTCGATGCGCTCCGCTCATGGTAAAGATAACCGTGCGTTCTATGTGTCCGACAGTCGTACATCTCATACTTTTGAGAAAAAAGCAATAATGAAAGGCGTTATAAAAGCAATAATGATACGCGTTGAAGTAGTTATGTCGCTTGATGTTCATTTCGCATAAGTTCGAGAAAAATGAGATATAATTGCAAATAGTTCTCGATGGTATAAAAATCTGAAAAAAATGCGTGCATATTAATGGTACTGAAAAGATTTTGCATAATAAAAAGTCGAAAATGTTATTAACAAATTAAAAAAAAAATTTTATTTAACTCGGCAACCTAATTTTTTTTATTACGAAAATGATTCGTTCATTTTTCTAAATACGAATTTTCTCAGATTTTTAAATTTGCTTTGAATTTTGTGTTTTTTTCCATATAAGAAAAAAAAATTCAAAGCAAATTTGGACTTTTTATTATGCAAAATTAATCTTTTCAGTATCTTTAAAATGCATTAATTTTTTCAGATTTTTAAACCATCGAGAAGTATTTGCAATTTTATCAAATTTTTCTCGAACTTATGCGAAATGAATACCAAGCGACAGAACTACCTTAATATATCTAAATAACTGACCGTAGCACAGGCCAACAAAGGCAATTGCTTACCACTAAGCTTTGCTGTTTACTTGCCAGCAATATTGCAACAATAGTTTCTAGCACGAGATTGCTAGACATTTCTAAAAAGAGATTGCTAAAAATACTGTTAGCAAAAATCCAACAACGGTTGCTATAATGTGATTTCTTATTCTTAACAGCCGTGAAAGTGGTCAAAATTCCTCCTCATCTGAAGCGGACCTCTGATTACACATTTCCTCAATCAACGTTAAGTATTTCTAACAAGAACGAAAGCTTACTTTTTCATGCGATGAATAAATTCGATGATGGGTTGATAATGAATTACGTTAGATGTTAATGAGTTTTTTAAGAGTTTATTTGCCTAAGCATGTTTGATTGATAATCAATAACGCAACAATTATTGTATTAGTTATAATACTCTACAATTAATTTTTTGAAATAAAAGTGAATTAATTCCCTGGTGAAAATATTTCTCTGAATATCTCTGAAAATATATCTGAAAGTCTCTGACGGAAAATGTCCCTGAAATTTTTCTGAAAAGTCCTCCGAATTTCTCCCACTTTCCGCACTTTTCAGAGAAAGTCAAAATTTATCTGAATCTAAATATTTCTAATTGTTCTGAAAATCTCCGATTTTCCTGGTCAACTTCTCTAAAAACGATGAACTTGGTTGTTATTCTAAGCCTGTTTCTCTAATATATACAGAAACTATTTTTTGCAAAAGTCAAATTTTCGTTGAACTTCTTATACAAAGTATACATAAATTATTGTTTACTGTTTACTATTTACTGTTCGTACGAACACGAACACAAAAGTTTACTGTTCGTACGAATACCAGAAAGAGCAGACCTTAGAGTGAACTCATAAATTCTTTGAAATTCTCTAAACCTACATTATCAGAGAAGATCGGAGGTTTTCAAAAAATAATTCGTGTTTTCTGTGACAAAGTCTATTTTAGTTTCGAGTAACAAAATGAATAGATCTTACAGAAAACTTGTAAGTTATCTGAAATTCTGAAAACACACATTATCCGAGAAATACAGATTTTTTTCAGAAAATAAGTTTAATTTTTTCTGAATAAGTCTGCTGTTCGTCCGAGTAACAGAATGAGTTAATCTTAGAGACAACTCGTATTTTCTCTTACTGTACTTTATCAGAAAAAATCAGAGGTATCCAGCATCTTTCAGAAAAAAACTCTGAATTTCTCTGATATATTGTGCCTGCTGAAGGTTGTGCAGAGAAAATGGCAGAGAAAATCGATGAAAATCACCGAATCGATGGTCCCTTTAGAGTTTTTCAGACAAATTGTCAGAGAAATATTTTCACCAGGGTTGGTCTACGAACGATGTAAATTATAGTTCAACGACAAGTGTATGAATATGACGATATGTGTTAAATCTGTACAATCATAAAGAAGAATGGGCGTTTTTGGATTTTTAATGTGTTTGTAAACTGTGTCAAATTGCGGGTTCGTTTAATTTTGATATATCATTCTAAAATGTGATTCACAAATGGAATAGTACTAACGATTCTTGGAATTGGATTTTTGTGAGAATCGATGGAGGCACTCAAATTTTTATAATAAATTGAATTTTTTCAAATTTCACCCAAAATAACCATGACTCAAGCAAATTAATCTTCATAGTGAAATGCAAAACTAGCAAGTCTTGCTGACAAGTTGCCGACATTATGCTCTTAAGAATTTTCAACATTGAATGCTGACAAAAACATAGACAACGGCGGACGCACATGCCGTCACTCCGTGCGGACATATGCTGCCTATTTGCTGGCGGATTGTTGGCAAGATGCTATTTGGATAATATGAACACATAACAGGTCGAAACGATTAATCCATTTATTCTTTCGACGTGCCTACCACTATCATGAGTCTCTCATGCTGTCCCTTGACCCGATATAGTCGCTGCTTTATAGATCTTGTGATGCGTGTACAGTGATTGGCCAAGCTTTAATGATTTTATTTTGGACCGAAGATGATTTTTGGACTAATAAAATATTTCCGAAAATTCAAACACATATATGCGTTGCGATTGTATAGTATTTCTTTTATTTTTAATGAAACTAAATTTTAGGCAAAAGATTTGTAATTTTAATATCTAGTATTTTTATCTTCCGAAAAAGTGTATTTTTGTTCAATGAATGTAAGTAATGTAAACAAATTTCAAGTTCCAATACATTAATTTTACAATTTTTTTTTACAGTGCAGGTTTTATTTCTCATTCCGAGTAACGAAGAGTAAACTTTGTACTTTCCTCGATCTCTAGAGTTATCGACAGGTAGTCCCTAGCTACGAGCTTGAGTTTATTGACCCTTGCGAACGTGTTCAATACAATGAAACATTATCGTGAACAAATAATACCCGATAAGATATCCTTCGGAAGATTATTGGAGCTAAAGCAAACTATTTATGTCGACTGATTCTCGGCATACATATCGCATCACTAGAACAAGAAAGGCGTATATAACAGACTATTTCGCAGTAAAACGGCACTTCTGTTTTTATAGTCATGCGATATTGCTGTCAGAGATTTCGAAACGATGCAAAAGGACAGACTGTCCCATTATCATGGAAAATAGTACAACAATAAGAAATACATAAAATTTTATAGGTTTGAAAGATAACTTTTAGTTTCACGTGAAAACTGCGTGCGAGCATGATTGTGATATCTTCGACATTATGCAGCAGCACAGACTGCAGAGGAAATGGCATCTACACAGGTTGGGAAATTGGTCACGCAGGGATCTGTATATAAGGATTTGTGTGTGCGCATTTCTTGGATAGTTGACTAAACTTCGTGAGGAAACCTCAATCTGTGTGAAGTTATTGTTCAAAATGCGGCGTGGAAAGGCAAAAATTATTATTTGTTTCTTAATGCCTCTTTTGGTTATGGGTCAGGTAAGGATTTTCTGTTAATTATTCAATTGTTAATTCTTCTTCATCAGTCTTTTATTTTTATATCATATTCGATGCAGAATAATCAAGAACACGGTACGGTTCCTGACGGCGCGAGAGCGCCACGATTCGGTTTTGGCGGATTAGCAACGTTGAGCACTGCTTGGGATGCCGTTTGCAATCGAACCTGTTCTAATATTGGAAATTCAAGATTTTTCTTTTCCAAGAGGCTTTTCTGTGCATTGAATTGTCCAGAATCGTCAAATCCTAAACCGCCGAACTCGCCGGCAACCCAGCCGGCAGCCCAGCCGACAGCCCAGCCGGCAGCCCAGCCGGCAGCCCAGCCGGCAGCCCAGCCGGCAGCCCAGCCGGCA
>JAPYZD010005231.1:0-14284 GCA_030522725.1 Ichneumoninae sp. B BG-2022a | reverse complement strand
CGTAGAACCTCAACGATTCGGTGTGCACTCTCGTTTGACGTATGTAAGTCCCAGAATATTTAATATCGTACAAAACAAATACTGATAACATTTCAGCGGTCATATTGGATTTTAAGACGATTACCAATATTCGATTCTCTTCGTTTCTTGTACGTTTTCAAGCGATATTCGAGTGCACGCCGAAGCGTTATTGTTCATATTATGTTCCTGTAGGATTTCCAGCATATGCGTAGCATATTAACTACGCTAAGTCGAAACTAAGAAGTCGCCTATTTCGGTCGGTAAAACAGGACCGTCCAGCATCCCCTTAAAACCGATGGGCATTTCGGATAAAACGGAAGCATCATCGGACGCGGCATTAAATTGTACGTCCGCTAATGCTTTGCTTTTTCCCGAAAAATCTACGGTCACTACATCGCATTCATTACAGATTTTGGTTATCGACTGAGTCGTTTCACATGTCCTTAAGGGGATGCTGGAGGTGTTTTTTTTATTTTTAACCTGTTTTACCGACGGGTGAACAATTTTTTCAGTTCCGACTGAGCAGTGTTAATATGTTACACACATGCGTCAAATCATGCAGGATTATGATATTGACTGCACGCCGAATCGTTTATGTTATTAATACAGTCCTATAAGATTTTAAGCATACGAGTTGCATAGTAACGACGAATAGTGAAAACTAAGAAGTCGTCTATTTTGGACGGTAAAACAGGAAGGTCCAGCAGCCCCTTAAGGGGGAGTGAAATATCGCGGTCGGTAACTCAAACTGTAATGAACTTTTCTCAAGGGTGATCTCTTTTTTTTTTTTTTAGGAAAAAGCAAATTCGAGCTGGATGCGCATGGTTATTTCGCATCCAGCCCGAATTCATTGTTTTTCTAAAAAAAATCAACACCATTGAATAAAGTTGAAAGCGGCAAAATTTTTTTTTCTGTAAAAAATTTTTTTTTTTTTCCTTAAAAATATTCTTCTGTCTGCAGGCAACATTCTGAGTGTCCGGTAACGTCGTGCACCTGCCGCTGTTTTTCCCTGGATGCCTCGTGTACCATAGGAGTCAATGTAACATAACGCGAACGATATATTGTCAATAAAATAGAGAATAATAAAAAAAACATTTTACATTACGAGAATATCGAATTTATTTCTATCGAACTTACAGATCTAAGATTCTTACGATATGTAGAAAAAAAAATATATATTCTCCACGCGCCCGCGACGTTTTTTTTTGTGAACGGAAAGAAAAAAATATCGAAAATAGTTTTTCCGATAATTTTTCACAGACTGTTCCTACCGGCGTTCAGCTTCCACTTACGATTGTTCGCCGCGTGTTGGATAATTAGCACGTCGTTGTATTTCTGCGGCTCTGTAAATATTTCGACATTATCAGGCATAAAAAATTTATCGAAATTCGACATATTTTATAATAACATCTTCGTCCTCAGAAATAAAAGTTTGAGGGGGGAACTTTTCGGGAGAAAAACTTCTGATTTTTTTTTTCAACGGTTATAAAAAACCGTGTAAAAAAAACTCAAATTGATCGTTCAATCAAAAACTCAAACGGTCGTTCCTATCGTGTAAAAAAAATACCCAAGTCCGAGTATGAAAATATTGAAAACAACAAAAAATTAAAAAATGGAAAATCGAAAACCTACAATTTTTTGTTTTACATTCCAATAATTCCAATTATTTTTCTATTAAAATATAGTTCTTAAAATATCATAGTGATATGTCAGCGTTATGTAATGTTCTACTATACAAAAAAATCCAACTTTTACAATTTTGTTGTTGTTTTGTAGATTTTTTTTCAATATAAAAAAAAAAATGATAACATTCTTTTTGCCCAAATTTATGGACCCCCTAAATTTTAAGTCCCTATAAAGATTAAATCATTTTTACAATTTAGAAAATCAAATAAAGAACTCAGAAAAGGTACAAATAATCTAAATAAAATAATAAATAAAAAATAATAATGAAATTACCAAACTCGTTGGGCTGTTCCTCGTTAAAGTGTACACACTGACTGGCCAGCATGGTCGCTTTTGACTTGGGCGTACCCCAGACTTCCCAGACACCCTCCGTGTGGACTTCGGAGGAGCTGGGCACGGTAATGTTGATCTTGGTGTTGTCGAAAGTCACAAATTCGACGGTGTCTCCCGAAGAAGCAACCTGCAAGATTAATGTAAATAAATAAATATATAAAATTTCGTCTAGTTTTATATTAAGATGCAAACTGGTGATATTATTCTAATTGTAGAGATACTTTCATAATTTACGAATCTACCAATGTTTTTTATTATTGTATGTAGTACAAGGTATGTATTTATTATTGTATGTAGTAAAATGTTGTATGTATTGTATGTATTACATGTGTCATCCCGTAAATTAATAAATAAATAAAAATAGTAAATAAGTAAAATAATTTTAAAAAAAACAAAGCAAAAAATCTCTCTTATATTTTGATAAAATCACGCATTGGAGTCGAAAAAGAGATTGGATCATTTACCTTGGTTATATTGCCGGCGACGATTACGTCCTTGCCGACGTACTGGGCGAGCATTTTTCCCAATATGCGCGTTCTACGATCAGCCATAATTAGCGAGGACTTTCAATTTCTTCGTGGAATTAATCGGCAATTAATTGATCAACGTGATTTTTTTTCCTCACGTTTCGGAGCTCGATTTTCGGATGATAGAAAACAAAGCGTTTGGGACGAATGCCGCGGCTTTTGGCGGTTTGTACACAATGGTTTTTTTTTTATCGATCGTCGCAGGGCAGTGTTTTTTTTTTTTCTGAACGTATTTTATGGGCGCGTTTCAATATTGACTGCAGAGTGCTGGTGTTTTACGCGTGGAGACGCGTTTCGTGACGGTCATTTATTGTAAGCGTCAATTGACCAAAAATTACCGTCGAACACCTATTTATAGTTTGAAATGGGAAAAATGGGAACGGGGCTAATTTTTCCAATTTCGAAATGTTATTTTTTTTTTTTTCGTGATGTCGGATTTTTTCCACCGCTATTGACTTCAAGTTGCCTATTACAAGACAGAATAGGTAAAATTTGTATTTTTTTTTTAATTTTAGAAATTTAACATTTTCAAGCATAGGAAATTCTATATCAAATTTTGCGAAACGGCACATTTTTTTTTATTTTGAGATATCGAAAACGACCGCCATCGCTTTCAAGTGGTATATTTCCCAACGAATTTAATTAACGAAAGAATGAAAAAACATTTTTTTTGCATACAAATGCAAAAAAAACGTGTTGTTCGTAATTTCACAACTATACAGGTGAATTTATAATTTTTCAACCGGTAATGTCGTATTCTTTTACGTTAAATTACGAGAAATTTTTGTGACCGTATTTTCACAACGCAAGATACTGAGAAAAAGAATTACGTCATAGTACGGTAATTTTTATAGATATATTAAAATACCGGTATTGTCACATCTCTAATACAGTTACAGATGTGCCGTGACCGTCTGTTTTGGTTCCACAAAATGTTTGTTGTGCCATGACCGTCATTTTTGTTCGGGATCACAAATAATACCAAAACAGCGAAAAACATCTATCTAGTTGGGACTGACAGTCATTTTTTTTTGTCACAAATTTGGTCAACTTTTTAGCACTCTAGGTTGATGTCAAACGAATTTTTATTGCTTTTTCACTTCGTAATCATTCGTATTTTCATTTTTTTTGTCATTTATTTCATCAATGAAACAGTATTATAAAATGAATGCAACATGATTTTTTTCAGTTTAAGGGGCTGCTGGAGTTGTTTTTTTTCCTTTTTTAACTTGCTTTACCTGTTTTACCGACGGACCTGGACAATTTTTCAGTTCTGACTTGGCACTGTTAATATGCTACACACATGCGTCAAATCATGCAGGATTACGATATTGACATAGACGCTTAGGTGTGCAGTCGAATTTTTTAAAAAACTTACAAGGAATTAAGAAAACCGAATATTATAGTTTGCGAAAGTCGTGAACGTAGTGTCACGATTGACCTACACGTGGCTCTGCATCGGCGTTGATCACCCGACGCAAGTCGATAGACTAAATGATCGCAGTTTACACTATGCGTGATTATCTTTTGAGTGAGCAACTTTCCAACGGTTATGCAAGATCTAGAATTTTTTATATCCAACAGAACGGATGCTGTAAACATTTCAGCGGCCATGTTGGTTTCCGCGACAGTTTATAATATTCGATTTTCGTTATTTTTTCGGAAGATTTCGACCGAAATTCGAGTGCACGCCGAATCGTTTATGTCATTAATACGGTCCTACAAGATCTGAACCATAAGCGTCGCATAGTAACGATGAATAGTGAAAACTAAGAAATCGCCAATTTTCGTTGGTAAAACAGGAAGGTCCAGCAGCCCCTTAACGAGATTGGCACTTTGTTAATTTTTAAGTTAGGACCGTTAGGACCGAGGAGGCTTTTAGTATTAATGTCGCTGTTGTCGCTGTGCGGTCATTTGACATAAAAATGACCCGTCACAAAATCGCTGCCCATCTCTACTCTAAATACAGTTACGGTGTCTCATTTGCCGGGCGCATGGTGGGGGTTGATCCGGCGTGCACTTCACCTCGCTCCGGTTAAATCTCGCGCAATCTCGCCCCAGCGCCTCTAGCCGAAGAGAAGGTTATGTATCGCATGATTTCTCGTGTGACCCTCACAGTGTCAAAGTCTACACGACGATCCGACGATCGGCCTGGGCCTCGGAGAGATCAGTCGTGAACGCGAAGCTTGCCCGACGAGAGTCTCGGATGACTCGCTCTTATCTTGCCTCGTGACACGGGCATCGATGCTCCCGACGAAGTAACAACTGACAACTCCGAAGAGCGGAGAAAGAAAAAAAAACGCTTCCCAATGGCACCGAAGAATTTGTCAACATTTGAGCCTCTCCTTCGACACTACTTCGTAAGTTTCACACAATTGGACGTAAATTCCATTAATTGAAATTTTACCGTGCACGATAATTTTTCTTATAACTCTTACGCATCTGTCAAACAAATGTTGTCCAATGCCTTCAGGGGCGGAGGTCGAGTGCCGGAAGAAAAAATATTTTGTTTACCCTGACGCAATCGTAGATCGTTTGAAACTACCGGATTTCCAATTATTGCGTAATTCGAATTATTTTAAGGCGCGTGGAAAATCGCTGGCTTAGGCAATTTCTCGATTTGTTTCGCAAGGAAAATTCTGCATGAATTCTGAGCTTTGGAGGAAAAAGCTGCATGGCTCTGTTTTACCGACCGAAATGTTTTTTTTTCTTTGCGTAATTCGAATTATTTTAAGACGCGTGGAAAATCGCTGGCTTTGTCAATTTCTCGAATTGTTTCGCAATGAAAATTCTGCATGATTTCTGTGCATTGGAGGAAAAAGCTGCATGGCTCTGTTTTACCGACCGATCGTTTGAAACTACCCGATTTCCAATTATTGCGTAATTCGAATGATTTTAAGGCACGTGGAAATCGCTGGCTTAGTCAATTTCTCGATTTGTTTCGCAAGGACCATTCTGCATGAATTCTGTGCGTTGGAGGAAAAAGCTGCGTGGCTCTGTTTTACCGACCGAAATGTTTCTTTTCTTTTCTTTTCATTTTGAAATCATTATACTTATCAGTTATCGGAGATGCAGCACCGTCCGTATCTCGAATTGTCGAAGGTCTGAAAAGAAGTGATTCGAAATAGAATTGAGTTTTTTCTGTAGTGATTGCAACAGCTCGGTCGGTATTGC
The DNA here is from genome assembly GCA_030522725.1 of Ichneumoninae sp. B BG-2022a. NCBI lineage: Eukaryota > Metazoa > Arthropoda > Insecta > Hymenoptera > Ichneumonidae > Ichneumoninae sp. B BG-2022a. The sequence continues at coordinate 8,543 of JAPYZD010005231.1, read as the reverse complement.
AGATACTTTGAATTGTCGATGCTTGGAATGCGGTAATTGTGAAACTGTCCGTAACAGACTTTCAGAAGCTATTTTCGTGAAAGGTGATGTGCAACACCTCGGTTGGTAACAAAAACTGCAATCAAAAATTGTCTAAGTCGGTAAATTGTCTAGACCTGTCGGTAAAACAGGTTAAAAAAGTAAGAAAAAATGTCGGTAACAAAACTGTAATAAACGTTCCATAACGTAACTGGCATATGTCGGTAAAAAAAAGTCCGATTGATAACTGTGGCTTATCGGGCTGATAAGACTTTCTATCCGAAAGGACAATGCAGCGAAAGCGAAAAAAAAAATTGCAGTTTTCATTACCGACCGCGATAACTTCTCTGCTCTTACCGGTGCCGGCTCAGCGATAATTGCGATATTTCCTCGGAAACGATTACGATTGCAATTTCACATTTTCCCTTGTGCAATTAATAAATCTTAAAAAAAAAAAAATAATCGAAAATGAAAACACGGACGAAAATAATTTCGTTTCATTTTTTTTGTGCCATGTAAGTAATATTTTCCCATTGGTTTTACATTTTGAAGAAAAAAAAAAAATAATAATAATAATAATTAATCAACTTTTTTTGTCGCCGGAAAGCTGGAGTCTCAGAGATGCCTTTCGTTGCTGTCCAACAAGACGCAGTTCAGTCCGGATTCTGTTCTGGCGAGTAAGAATCGTGAGTCGTGCGTGCGAAAGCTGAAGCTCTACCCTGCGATGAAGATCAACGAGAAGGCTCGAATGGCGGCGGTGCTCGTGCCGTTGTGCACGTACAGAGGTGAGCTCGGTCTGCTGTACACTCTGCGATCGACGAAGCTGAATTCGAACAGGGGACAAGTATCGTTTCCCGGCGGTATGAAGGACGACGCCGACAAGTCTCTCGAGGACACGGCGCTGAGGGAAACGTGGGAGGAGCTGAGAATCCCTGTGGGCAACGTAGACGTGTGGTCGAGCACAAACGTGATCGGACGAAAAAACCTCAGCGTGATGCCAGTTCTTGGATACATCGGCGAGGTGGATCCGGAAAGATTGGAAATAAATCCCGAGGAGGTCGAGGAAGCCTTCGTCATAAGCCTGGAAACATTGTGCGACCCGAAGCACTTTCGCTTCACTCAATTTCGTAACGGTTTCTTGCTGCCGGCTTACACCGGTGGAAAGTATCGTGTATGGGGCTTGACCGCAGCCATAACGCACATGATGATGAAGGCTCTGATACCAGACGTGTACAAAAACGAGCTCAAACCTTTGAAGTTCTTGGATAACGCAAAGAACTCTAAAACGTCCGAAACGCATGTGAACGTGACGGTGTAGGAATTTTTTTTTGAGACAAAGAGACCATGTTTTATAAGTGGATTGCGAGCGACAATTGGAGAAAGAAAGTATATGAAATAAAATTTGTAGAGTATACTGCCATTATAGATTATTTGAATGTACGTAGAATAATATATACGAACATTTTTATTTATTACCTACGAGGAAGTGTTTTTATTGTCCATCTTTGGACATCCAATCATCGGCTGTTGATATTTTTTTGAAATTAGAATATCTTCTTGCGCTGTTGAGGAAAAATATTTCCCTGACGATCTGTCTGAAAACTCTGGATGTATTGATTTGTTGATTTATGTCGGTTACGTCTTGTGAGTACTTTACTCTCTTCCGCACATGCTTTGTCTTATCACATTAATTTTAGTAAGTTGTTTCCGAAACGATGCATTCGATTACGTTATTGGAAGTTCGAACAAGTATAAATGACCTCCGACAAAAATATATTGACGTGCGAAAGTCGAATGTCCGAGTTCGATACATCGAAATAATCGAAGTCACTGTTCTCAGCCGATCAGGATCGTCCTTTTTGTTAGCAAAATATGCACACCGAACTTAAAAGCGCGCGCGCGCTGCGCGCGCACACCGAGCAGGCTTTGAGACGAATGAGGGGTTTGTTGCTTGTGCAATATTGTTTTATATTGTGCAATTAAAAAAAAAAAGCTACACTTGTCTTCACACCCTTGAACCCAATATCTTTTTATGTTCACACCATCGTAATAAAATAAGAACGAGTCGGAACCATCTTATGCAATAAGTTTTCCTAAGGATATGGCTGGTACGTATTAATTTCTCACTAAAATATCTTCTTTTACTTTACCTTTTATTGTTTGTTTCAAGATTTTATTGCGCAGTTTCAATAACATGCAAAACAGGTGATAAATATTTGCAGGGCGCCGTATCGATGTTTCAATCTAACCTTGTTTGATCTGCTAACCTAGAGAGCTCTGAGGACGAGTCGTTGTTCTGCATCGAAGCTCCACTGCGACTTGCGTCGGGCGGAGAGGTAACGCTGATAAAACAGGCCAGTGAATTCATCGAAGCGTACAGCCGCAGGGAAGCGCGTATCTGGGCAGGATGCACATTGCACGATGAGAGATTCAGCAACAACGCCACAGCTGCGTACAGAAGCGTCTTTAGAGATTTTCTGCGGAGCAAGTTCGACATAGTCGACGAATCCGCCTTTGCGCATGAAATTTACAACGCAGTACGTTGTGAAAAAATTTTTCTCAAAGAAACGAGAGGAGCCTTTTTTTAATTGATATTCTGTATCGGTTTTATTTTAGAGAATGTACGGACCGTGGTGGGAAAATGGACCATCTGGACTGAAGGATTTTTCACCGAAGTACAACGAATCTTATGTCAGTCGTGATTTTGTTGGTAGGTTGATTTTCTTTCTCGGTATTCCATGAGACTACAAATTTTATGAAAAAAAAAATGTTGCTTTTACTTTTGCAAATTGCTGCACCGGCAAATATATTTCTCTAAATATGTCTGAAAATAGCTCCAAAAGTCTCGGAAAATTTATCAGAAGAATATTCAGAAAATGTCTTTGAAAGTCTCGGAAAATTTATCAGAAAAATATTCTGAAAATGTCTCTAAAAGTCTCGGAAAATCTATCAGAAAAATATTCTGAAATTGTCTCTGAAAGTTTCAGAAAATTGATCAGAAAAATATTCTGAAAATGTCTCTGAAAGTCTCGGAAAATTTATCAGAAAAATATTCTGAAATTGTCTCTGAAAGTTTCGGAAAATTGATCAGAAAAATAGTCAGAAAATGTCTCTGAAAGTCTCGGAAAATTTATCAGAAAAATATTCTGAAAATGTCTCTGAAAGTCTCAGAAAATTTATCAGAAAAATATTCTGAAAATGTCTCTGAAAGTATCGGAAAATTTATCAGAAAAATATTCTGAAAATGTCTCTGAAAGTTTCGGAAAATGTATTAGAAAAATATTCCGAAAAGGTCTCCGAATTTCTCAAAATTTTCGCTGAATTTCTCAAAGTTTTGAAAAAGTCAGAGATTTTTCTGAATCTGATAATCCTTATTATTCTGAATTCGAATAAATTTATTTATTCATTTATTTATTTATTTTATTTACGTGACAAGCCCTTTTAAATTTTTATAATATTTCACAGTTCAGATAAAATGTCATATTTCGTGTAACGTGTGTAACACTATATTTTACACAAAATTTGTTTAACAATTATTATTATACATTTTTTCTATTTCATTCGTATTTTAAAACTTTTATTGAAATTTTATTGAAATTCATTTGATATTATTGAATTATATTCTTACCTTCCAGATTTCGAATTTCCCCGAGAAGTTTATCCTGTGAGAATCTCGGTGATCGAGCTGTGTAATCCGGGAAGCATAATCGGAATTTGGGGAAAGGACCGAGTCAACAGGTGGCGTCGTTTGTGGAGTGGACCATCGCAGCGTTTGTCCGACGAGCAGAGAGTTTTCTCGCCGCCTTTGGGGTGCTGCAACTTCAGAACAAACTACCTGAGACTCGAGCTCGACTACAGGGTTTTGGATTACTGTGCGATTATAACCGGGGTTTTTCTCATCGGAACTTCGGAATTAATCGTGCCTTGCCGTGGTTTCGAAGATCGAAGTCTGGGTATGTTTCTGAAAAACTTGAGAGACCGAGAAACCAATTCGAAAGATCCATGGAACTTGACGCCCGATTTTCCCTCGAGAGCGTTGAACGACGACCTATCGAAATTCGAAAAAATACTGCACGAAAACTGCGTGCTATACAGCAGGTATAAAAAAAGAACGCGACGAACCTCGTCACTTCCTAGCGGATCGGACAACGATTGCTATTCGGTTGTATCCGGTCCCCTAGCAACTTGACGGACGGCTGCTTTTAGGGGGAAAAAACTAAAAAAACGGACTGAAAAACGGACACGTCCGTTGTGGAACGCCACGGACCGCAAAAACGGTAAAACGGACCGTACGTTTGGATTAGTCGTTTTTCGGTTGCAGAAGCCGAGGAAGGACCGAACATTTTTTATTAAAATTTTGGGCTGTTTTTTTATTTTTTTGTTGCTTTGCTTTTAATTCTGTTTTTAATTAAAGGACAGAATAAAAATACGATCTTGGTCCGTTTTCGCTTTCCGCAACAGAAAAAAGATCAAATGCCAACAAAAAATGTACAGTCCGTTTCGTCGTTTTTTACGGTCCGTTTTGTTCCCCAACGGACGTATCCATTTTTCGGTTCGTTTGCAGTCCATCAACTTGCTAGGGTCGACAATCAACGACAATCAAAAAGTAAAAGTTACTTTTCCACAAAGAAAAAAAACCACTTTACAGTGGTTTTTTACCGCTTCAATTAAATTCAGTTCGGTTTACACGAACCGAAACGGCAACCGTTGTATCGTTGCCAAACGGGTTGCTTGTTGCGGGAACGATTGGAAGGAATCGGAGATAATTATGCACGAGAGTTGTTTTGTACGTTGTTTTTTTTCATACAATATTTCAAAAGTAATCTGAAATGGAAATTGTTAAGAGTGCAGATTTTTTACTTGTTGCCAACAATCAAAAACCAACTTTAAATAAACTAAAGTGCTTTACCACGCCATGCTTTGCCATGGATAAGCGGTAAGCAACCATGAAAATGGTTATTAGGTAGGTTTAGTTGTTTCCATGTTGTTAGTGATTTTGTGGTGACTTTAAACGGTGGTTTTTTTTTGTGGAACAGCAACCGGTTGTTAATTGCTTGTCTGATCTGCTGGGTTTCATCCGTTTTCTGGAGAAGTTTGATTACTGATGTGTCAATTGAATTCTCGTTTTTCAAGTGAAACCGCGACGAGCAATCTCGCCGAAGAAGAACCGTTGCTCATATCTTTGGTTGATGTGCCGACCGGTGGAATTTGGTCGGTAAACGACACGTGTAACAGCTTCGATCGTCTTTCGGTACCGACGCGACAAGTCGAAAACCTTTTCCTCGCTAAAACAAAGGTCATACAATAATCGCCCAATTTTGGTATTTCAGGATGAGATATTGTTAAAGATCCTACGATATTCCGACTTGAGGTCACTCTGTCGCTGTTCCCAAGTGAACCGACGCTTCAGATGCGTGACGCAAGACGCCTCGCTCTACACCAGCCTCAATCTCAAGTCTTATTGGTACTGCGCAAACGTCGTAGCCTTGAAAACGTTATCGTCTCGGTGCAAATATCTGCGTCGCCTGGACATATCTTGGTGCGGCAGCGACGACGCGATAACTCCCGAAGACTTCAAAAATTTTCTACGTACATGCGGAAGCCGGTTGACCCATCTGAGATTGTACTGTTGTGACTTTGTTGACGATTCCGTCGTAGAGAAAATTTCGTCGATTTGCACCGATCTCAAAGGTACGATATGCAATGGCGCGACGCGCACGCCTAATGGATCGATCAACCGTCAATTACAATGGATTGAGAATCTATTGCTTATGGAAAAAGCTATCGAAAGGCATCCGTAAAGCAACCCAATGGGTTCAATGGGTAAATCTAAGGCCGTGCTCAACAATTGTGGGCGATCAATTGCTTGTTAGCATTTGGTTTTGTTCGATGATCAGCGAACTTATATAGATGTCCCGGTGGTTTCGCTTGCGAGAAACGCCTCGGCAGCTGGCCATCTAGCGGCCAAAGCCCGAACCAATGTTACGGTAGAGCAGTACGCGAGATGGGTTAACTGTTGCGGACGGAAAGATCGTTCTGTTAACCGTGAAAGCCAAATAACGCTTGTTATTTAGCTTCGTTTGGAGTTGTTTTTTTTTAACAACGGTTGTTTCCTGGTCACCGGCTGCAAGCAACCGAAAATGACGGTTCTCCGATCCGCTAGGGACATACGCAAAGTTTTGTCCATTGTCAGTTTTTTTTCTTCTACAGAACTGTGCCTCTGCGGTGGTGACGTAACAGACGGGGGATTTGGAAATTTGAAAAAATTACAGTTTCTCGAACGATTTGAGCTCTATAGGGCGGACATCGAGGGTCCGACATTGTGTTCGATAATACAAAAAAATCCACAGATTCGTCATCTTAATATTACCGAACTAATAATGAGCGACTTGGACAGTGTGGCGGTTGTGATTGCCGATTCGTGTCCAAATCTTGAAAGCATAGTATTTTGGTATACGTCTATAACTACCGTAGGAATTCGAGCGCTCGCGCGATGCACCCGTCTACGCGAAGTCGATTTTGGATATTGGTAAGTATATACTGTCTATTGATCTCTATCGAAAATTATACATTCGTGCTTCTGAGATATTGAAGTGAGACTTTCCGAAATTATTGAAAAAAATATATTTAAAAATAAACCTGCCGACAGAATGTTGGCAGATTTTGTAAAATGGCATTCTGTCATCGGACATTTTTTAGCCAAATCAAAATGGCCATAAAACATTAAAGCTTATCGTGAAAAGAAGCTGCAATCCATAAAAACAGTCAGTATAAAAAATGTGATCCATATCTTTTGGAAAAATGATATGGCAGTCTTTTTGTTACTGACTGAGTCTGTTTTGCACCGCTTTAAATGTTATAATTTCGAAAAGACTTGCTACACACAAATGTTGCTAACGGAGATAAGACTCACCTGGTTTCTTTTTTGTATAAATAATCAGCCGTGGTATTTTGCGTCGTCCGGTTGGACCTAATCCCAAACATTCTCTGCGAACCCTGTTCGCTCGTTGCGATTCTTTGGAGAAGGTTGTCCTCACAGGAATGACATATTTGACCGATGAGGATCTCGAGCCGCTGCTCTTTGGTCCGATTCGACAATTGCACGTCGGAGGAGCGAAGTGGCTCAGTCCCGAAATGTGTTCGCGCTTCTTTTTGCTCTGTCCTCAATTGCAAATGATCGACCTGAACATGTGCTACGAGATCAACGACGCGCATGTGCAGAAATGGCGTCAGCTGTATCCTCACGTGTCCATTAAATGGTCCAATACGGGTACCCTCTGCACTTCGATATTTCTGTAAGATTTTCTACGTGGCAATGAAACGTGGAAACATAAGATGAATGAAGGTAAGTGCTTTCGATGAAAATCAAGAAATACAAATATATTTTATAGTCATTTATTTACTGTTACGTTATTTTTTGGAATAGGTCTACCCCGACTGTTACCGTATCGGTACCCGTGACCGCTGTTTCGACGGTCGTTCGGCCGCAAATACGACCGGTCTGTGTGTGCGCAAATTCGACCACGAAACGATTGAAAGCTCAACCGACTGCAGCGCCACCGTTGCGCGCTGCACGACGAGCCGTTGCCCGGTATTCTTGGTGGAACTATCGTCGTTTTCTGTTTCGACCGCAAATTCGACTAGGCTGTAGAATCGGTCGTTTTTAAACAAATCGACCACAAAACGGCCGCAGAAGCGATCGACGGCCTTGAAGATGCGATCGGTTTATCAAGAATCGACCACATAACAACCGCAATTACGATCGATAAGGGATCTTCCAGTGCGGTCGGGTATCGACAAATCGACTGCTTACGACCAAAGATGCGATCGCATCTTCGGCTCGTAGTGCAGCGCACAGCGGTGGCGCTGCAATCGGTCAAGCTTTCAATCGTTTCGTGGTCGGCGGTGCCGATAGGGTATCTAATTAGAATTTAACTATAGTTATCGAGTTCTTAAGTTACCGGACAAATCTGCTTTTGGGATGTTATCAATATTTGTTATTTAATGGATTTGTGTTCCGATTAGGGTATTAACGAGCTGCTGGAGCTGTTTTTTTCCTTTTTTAACTTGCTTTACCTGTTTTACCGACGAATCTGGACAATTTTTCAGTGCCGACTTGGAATTGTTAATATGCTACCCATATGCGTCAAATCATGCAGGATTATGATGCTGGCATAAACGCTTCGGTGTGCAGTCGAATTTTGATTGAAAACTTACACGATATTAAGAAAACCGAATATTATAGTTTGCGAAAGTGCATGAACGGTTGACGTACAGGAGGCTCTGCGTCGTGCTCTACACTACATTCCAGAGTTGGGCAAAGTACCAAAAAGTACTTCAAGTACAAAGTACTTGAAGTATCAAGTACTTTTTGTACTTCAAGTATTTCGCAAGTACTTTTCGCAAGTGTGTTCCCAGCGTTACTGCGAACTCTTGTATGATACTACTTTGCTGATACTACTTCGCTGAGGTGACAAAGAAAGATGGACAAGCATTCTGTTACCATTATTAATACTGTTAATAAT
>JAPYZD010005230.1:0-10166 GCA_030522725.1 Ichneumoninae sp. B BG-2022a | reverse complement strand
GAAAGGGAAAAGGTGTGGGGGAGAAAAAAAAGAAAAAGAGAAAAAAAAAAAAAAAAAAAAAAAAAAAAAAAAAAAAAAAAAAAGAAAAAAAAAAAAAAAAAAAAAAAAAAAGACGAGGTAGGGAGAATATTATGGAGGGGATAAGTGATAAGGGAGGGAGGAGGGGTAATTATAGTGAGAGGTAGAGCTGGGTCGGTCCGGGATTAAACAATGGACGCCGGCCCAACGCCCCCACCGGGATACAAGGGTAGATACTTTCAGGTAGAAAAAAAAAACAAAAATAATAATAATAATAATAAACGCCTACATAACATGTAGATACAATTATATAGGGTGGAGACCTGCAATCGCGCAACTGCCAGCTCGGACCCGACAGTGTATTAACAAAATAAATTGAGTAAAAAATAAATAATTAAAAATTTAGTTAATAAATTTAAACAGTAATTAATTAATTTAACAATTAATCGATTGATTTGAAAATTGATTAATTATTGAATTAATTTTTTGGCTTCTTGCCGGGCAACATAAATTTATAGAAAATCGAGAAACTGAATTCGTTCAAAATTTTTATTTTCATTCTTTTATTTAGTAGTATTATATTATATTTGAATTTTTTTAATATGAAAAATGATGTCTCCTGTCGGTGAAATTGGGATGGGAGGAATAGAGAAGAATTTTCAAAAAAAAATCAATCTTGAAAATATTTTTTTATTTTGGAGCGAAATTGGTGATTTGAGAAATTGAATAGAAAAAAATTGGCACATTGCAATGAAAATATTGACCCTTGCTGGCAGATGCGCGACTGTGGGGACAATTTTACATAATACATAACGAATATATTAATATATTGATTAAAAAAAATGACCTATATATATAAAAGAAAGAACAAGAGAGAATAACGCGGCAGGTAGAGAATCGATAGAAACGTATAGATGAATCTTATAGTATATTATATACACACATAGTATATATATTATTTGTTGGGAGAGCATATTACAATTATAAACAACACATATATTTAATATATTTAGAAAATATTTATTTGTTGATTTTTTGGGTGATATGAAAGAAGGTAAATGAAAGAAAAGAAATTCTATATATACACACACATAGTATATATTATTATTAATATTATATATATATATATAAATATATATATATATATATATACAGAATATAGAGACGTGCATATAGTATGCATACAAGCGAACTAGCAACGCTATTTACGAATTTTTAGTTTTGTTTTTTCTTTTTTCTCACTCACGATTTTCATGTGGTAGAAAAGTAGAAAAAGGTTTTGCGACAACTATGATATAAGCATTGTGATACGTCATTATGAAATTATGATACACGATGCTAAGAGGCTTGATTTTTTTTTTCTCATCGAACATACCTTTTTAGTTTCCACAGGCGACAATTTAGTTTCAATCCCGACAGTTAAGATTTTTTTCGAACTTTCACAAACTCACAGGACTCTGTTTTACCGACGGAAACAGTTAACCGATTCATCGCATGTAGAATTTCAAAAAATTTGGGTAAAGAAGGTTCGCATCGAGTTCAGGGTTCGAAGGTGAACAAATTTTCCCTTTGGAAAAAATTTTTAGCTCTCGTAGTTTCCGAGATAGAGGCGTGCGAAGTTTCCAGCCAATGGGACGGCGCGCGGTCGCGCGCGCCATCTACCGGACCGTCCCCATTGGGCGAAAACTTCGACCGCTCGTAACTCGGTAACTACGAGGCGTACAAAAATTTCGCCAAGACAAAATCTTCTCCTTTTTGAACGGGGAACAAGATCCCACACTTTTTTTCTTCTAATTTTGGGTCTTCTCGTGTATAAACGGACGGAAAGACGATTGCTGCAATATCGAGCTCCAAAGACTATTTATCGATCGATATCTTTTGAATAAAATTCTTTGATGTTCTCCATGTTCATTACCTTGTCATTCTTGCTGTCACTCAATGCATTGAACATATTACCAAAAAAAATCACGATAATGGCGCATAGATTTTGAGTTTTTTTCCAAAAAAAAAGAAAAAAACATCGAATCTCTCGCTTTTCTCGGCAATCCCTACGCGCATGAAAAAAAAATCAACAGGGTAAAAAAATATGACATCAGCCTTCGGGTGTTATCGCCTGAAGAGTGTTCTGGGAAAACGAAGTACCGTGCGTCGGAGGGTGGGAAAAAAAAATTCCCGGGAGACTCCGCGTCTTTCTGTATATTTATGAGAATTTTCTTTCGCCCCCAATCTTTTTTGCCCTTTCATGCACGACTCCTGCGCCGATTCCCTCGTCGAAAGAACCACCATATTTACTTTTTAAATGCCTCCGGAGAGTTTTTGAATTTACCGCATTTTTTCTTTTATTTTTTCCCCCCCTCGTTTACCGCGGTCGAAATTTAGCGGCGAGCCGACGGTCCCTAATTCATTCGTTACGACGCTCTCTTCGGAGGCGTCGGCGCTCCCGGGATTTTCAGGACTTAATCTCAACATACAAAAAAAAAAAAAACCTACCTTTTTTTTATCTCGAGGCCCGAGAGAGAAATTTATTTCACGACAGAAACGAGTGAAATGCTCGGGGCGTTTTTTATATATGTATATATGTATATACATATGTATATGTGTATCTCCCCTAGAAGGGGTTAGCTGCAGGTGCGACCGAGGGTCCCGTATATTTGCCAGTATATCTCAGCGAAACGAAACACTCAAAACCTTTCGGGATTCCCATTTTATTTTTACTTTTTTCATTTTTTTTTTTTTCATTCCCTTTCGCTTTCTTTACGAGTAACATTATTACTCGCGCCGGACCCTCGTTCGTCTCGATGAGAGGTATATTTTTTTTTTTATTTTACGAGAGCGGATATCGATAAATTCGCAATACGAGATTTCATTCGAATCACAGAAAGTCATATTTTGGCAACGGAGCGGGAATTTTTTTTTATATATTTTTTTTATTTTGGTTTATTATCCAATTTAGCATGCCGAGGGGACAAGCCTCACTTTGCTCGGCGAGTAGGGGTGTGCAAATAGCGTGTGAATTGCATTGAATTGAAAATTGATATTGAATTGAAAATTTGAATTTAATATCCAAAAATTTGAATAATTTAGAAAATTCGAATAATTCGAATAATTTGTGAATATTTGTGAATAATTTTTACAAAAATGGCGTAATATTTTGTAATACTACTTGGCTGGTTTGATTTGAGTTTTTTCGATTTTTTTTTTAACATTTAGATACACATGTATATTTTTTTTAATTGTTCGGATAAACATCTGTTTTGATAGATTTTTTAATTTTTAAGAGGTTTTTCCATAAACATATTTTCTGAACGTTTTAAGTATACGAATATTCATGAATATTACAAAAATTCGAATATTTCGAACAATTTTTATTAATCGATATTGGAATGATGAAATTTCGATTATAATGAAACTGAGTACATAAATTGTATTCATTGAATGAAGAATTTTGATTACTACAAAGCTGAAGAACTTACGCTCTGTTGCAAGATACTCCATTTTTCAAAGTTTAAACAACAATGTGTACAACAAATTCTGTTATAAATCAATTGGCATTGTGTATAATGACCATTATGAATTCAAATTAATATTTCTAATTATCGGTATAAATCAATGACCTAATTGGAATATTTGGACTATTAAAATCATTCGAATATTTTGAATATTTTAAATATGTTAATACGAATTATTAATATTCAATTCATGATGAATTATTCAAATCTGTTAATATTCGCACAACCCTAATGTAAAGTTAACGCCCAATTATCAACGATCGTTTGTGACGCCCATAACAAATTTTTACATTGGCTGAAACTTTTTTCAAAATATAAACAAACATTATAATAAAGACGAAGCCGCTAGCAAAAAAAGCGAATTTTATTACAAAACTCAATTTTTTTTCCCTCGCACGGACTTCAAGTACGTTTTAAAAAATCTGAACGCGCAGCCTTAAATTTTGAATGAATTTTAGTAAAAAAAAATCATCTCCATTTTTTTCCCAAAAAATTATAATTATAATTAAATTGTTTTTTCTAATAATTTTTGTTTTATCGCCTCATTTTTTTAAAAGACACTTGGCAATATTTCGGCACATCAAAGTCAAATTCGCCTTTAAAAAAAAAGTCGCCTCACGGAACAAAACGAACTGACGAACGCAAACTTTCCCCACTTCGATTCTAAACGACCGTTTTTATTTTTTCGCATAATCACACGAATGCAATAGTTAATAAATATGAAGAACAAAAAAAACAATTAAACTAAAATAAATAAATAAATAAAACGAACACGAATGCAATAGTAGAATAAATAAACAATTGAAACGAAACGAACATTTTGTAAATAAAAAGGAATACAATTAGTGGCTATCTCGTTGATAAATTTCGTTTCACCAGATCGTATGAGCCAGACGTAGAGATCGAAATAATCCTAGGGACGAATTATGAAGAAAAAAAAAATTAATAAAAAAAAAAAATAAAAAAATAAAAACAAAGACAAAAATTAAGAAAAAATGTATTGTGATGAGAGCCCGCCTCGTGGACTCGGGCAATAGAAAACAAAAAAAAAAAAAAAAAACCAAAAAAGAATATCTACGCCAACGAAAATTGAAGTGGAAAAAAAAGGGTTGAGAATTTAAAAAAAACACACACATGCGAGTCTCGATCGCATTATTACCAAGCGCCTACCAATAATTCGTTAGATAAAACGTATACACGATATACAATAAACCATAATTATAATATATAATATATAATATATAATATAATATAAAATAAATATATATATAGGTGAGAGCGTGTGAGTGTGTGCGGGTTGTAGAAAAAATCGAAGGGAGTCATTATCGATAAATCGTACGCATACTTATGTTTGTATTAGCGCAATGGAAATGGTTATAAATATATTGATAGAGCGAAGAAAAATGAAGATTAAAAAAAAAAAAAAACCAAACAAATATAACGAAACGATTGAGTTTCCAACGAATACAAATTGCGGTCTACCTGATCAATTGTGTATGATCGATGAATCGATTAGGCTTGTAACGCGATTTGTCAAGGGAAATGGACAGTGAAAAAAAAAAATCGAAGAAATACATTTTTTTTTAAAGCCCAAAATTACACAAATAAAAAAAACAATAATTTGATCTACGTTGAAACGAGCACTAATAAAAAAAATGTATCTGCAAAAGTACGAAATTTTTATAGTTTTAAAACTTGACATTTTTCTTTTTTTTAAATCAGACGATATTGAAAATCGGATTTTTTTTTAAGGCAAACAAAAATTTGTTCGTTAAAAAAGAAATTACAGTTGGTCGAAAAGAATCGATTCTTTTTTTTACAATTTTTTACTGCCCGTTCCCCAAAAAGCGGCAGTGAGATAGCAGTTAGTGTATCGATAGATCGATCGATCGATCTCGATCGTGCCGGGTTTGTAAAATTTTACGGTGATAATATGTGGGTAATTTGTAGATTTATAGAATTAAATGGAACGAAAAAAAATGGTAATAAAAAGAAATTACAAAAAATAAGAGTACTTTAGAAATAAATTTTAAAAAAATAATAATAATAATAAAAACAACCAAGGAGAAAAGGAGAGTGAAGATCACTCGGTACACAAGTAACATACTCCATGCCTTAACGAATAGTAGATAATACGAGAGAAAGAGAGAGAGAGAGAGAGTGAGAAATAAAGTGAGCGAGAAAAAGAGCAAGCAAAAAATTGTAATAAGACTTTTTGTAGATAGTTCAATCGATTATCAAGGTCAATCGATTAATCGATTAAATTTAATTGATCGATTGTTCGATTGAGACCCTTGATAAATACATAGTAAAAATATATTGTCATGAATTATTGTTTAGGTAGAGGAAAATTATGAAATTTATTCGACGAGCCAAAAATCGATCTATCGATCGGGCGCTCCGGGTGACTTTTTTTTCTTAAAAAAATTCACGAAAAATCCACGGTTAATTCTCGCTGGATCGATTACGGATCTTTGGCAACAGCGAACAAAAAAATTATCTGCGGCCTATAATGCCTCTTTATCGTTGCTGTTATTATTATTATTGTGAATCATTAGAAAGCGTCGCTTTAACGACGAGGCGGAGTCATCGAGGGTTTTATTTTTTATTTTTTTTTTTAATTCAATAGAGCGAGGCTGTGCATTATCGCGAGCGGGAGGGAGATCAAACGCGAATCGACAGAAGAACTGAAAAAAAAATGAAATTCGCTTTTTTTCCTCCACTTAAGAGGCCAAAATAAGAATCGCCAAATATAAGAGTGTTATTTATATATCTCTCTTTTTTATCCGAAGTGGTGGCTTTTACAGGATCTATGAATATGGAAGTACCAAAAAAAAAAAAATTGCAAACATTTCACGATAGTATAAAAATCTGGAAAAAAATTCAAGCGTATTAAAAGTGCTGAAAAGATTAATTTTGCATAATAATAATTCCGAAATGTTATCAACAAATCGATGAATAATAAAATTGTTCGACAAATTCACCGGAAATCTAACTTTGTTTTTACGAAAATTATTCGTTCACTCTTCTGAATACGTATGAATTTTTTTTAGATTTTTTAATTAACTTTGAACTTCTTTTTTATATGGGAAAAATGTGGGAAAAACGTCACACAATTTAAAGTGGATTTAAGAATCTGAAAAATTCATACGCATTCAGAAAAATGAACGAATCATTTTCATAAAAAAAAAGTTCGGTTTCCGGTAGATTTGTTGAACAATTAAATTTTTCATCGATTTGTTCATAACATTTTGGAATTATTACTATGCAAAATTATTATTTTCAGCACCTTTAATATATCTTTTTTTTAAATATGGGAAAAATGTGGTCAAAGGCACAAAATTCAAAGTGAATTAAAAATCTGAAAAAATTCATACGCATTCAGAAAAATGCACGAATCATTTTCATAAAAAAAAAGTTCGGTTTCCGGTAGATTTCTTGAACAATTAAATTTTTCATCGATCTGTTGATAACATTTTGAAATTATTATTATGCAAAATAAATCTTTTGAGCACGCCGGATTTTTTTCGAATTTTTATACCATCCAGAAGTGTTTGCAACTCCCTCTCATTTATCCGAAAATTATGCGAACTTCGCAACTGTTCGCAAGGACTACCTTAAAGCAATACGGAAAAACTGTGGGCGGTCCCTTTCGGTCTTATGAAATTTCACGATTCTTAACGTCCGCACATTTATCGTTCCTTCCCTCCTGGAATACAGAGAAGGCGCAAAAAAAAAATGCTACGAGTAAACTCTACACGCAAATCCACACCAAAAATACATTCTTTATCCTGGACTTTTTTTTTTGCGAAATTTTAATATGTTTTTTTTTCTTGTTTTATCTCCCTCGCGTTTGATTAAAAATATTTTATTCTGTGTGTTCCTCGCAAAGTGATACTATGAGAGCTCGAATGGCGACGTGATCGAGAATTATGCGCGATCGATTTGTCGAGCTTTCACGAAGGTTGTGATAGATCCTGGCGCGAAGCATCAACGATTTCTTTCAGTTACCATTTATTATTATTATTATTATTACTATTATTATTATTATTATTATTATCTACGTCAATATGTTTCATCATAATTCTGTTACAAATGATATATATATGTATATATATGTATGTATTATCATCGATGTATGTACATATATATTATTATTATTATTGTCGTTATTAAAATGTGTTTATTTACGGAATAAATGATTAATATCACGTTTAATTTTGGTTACAATGCGACGATCCTTTGAATCCTGCACCGCCCTTTTCTCTCACACGGGCAATTTTCAGTCGTTCGAAATTCAAGAATTAATATTTTTTGCAATATTTATAATTGAGGCTATAATTTTTTTTTTTTCAATGGGAAATGAACATTAATTAAGTTGAAGGATAAGATCAAAGAAACAGTTAAGCTTGAAGAATGCTTAATCAGAACTTGAAAAAACAAGTCGTCTATGTTCAAAAAACGCTAATTTTCCCCCAATTGGAGAAAATATATTTTTGCGAAAAATTTTCTTCGAAATTCGTACACTGCGTCAGTTTTTTTTTATTTATCTTCGTCTCGCAGAGGCAACGAGTGATTTTTTTTTTTTTAAACAGGCTTCCAAAGTATTTTTTTTCTTTCATCTCGCTGCTTGTACAGACGAATGACGAAAATAAAAATAAATAAAGTAAACAACTAAAACTCAAAGAGAATGGCAAGCCGGGAAGAAAAACGAGAATTCTTCCGGTCTGATTTTTCTTTTGCACTCGGTTCGTTTTATTTTATTTTATTTTATTTTATTTTTTTTTCTTGGCTTGTTTCGTACTGACGATCCTGTTTTTGATCAAAGGAAGTTTAGCGACGTCGTCGGCGTTCCTGCGCGGTACGTTCACACGAAGGGAAGTCACAATTTCATAGTTATCGTTCATTCTCTACTTCCCTCCCGCGTTTCTCTCCGATTTTCTTTGTTACCTCGCAAAGGATAATCAGCGGGCTGTGTCGCGCTTAATGAAAAAGTACCGACGCGGAAAAAAAAGATAGAAAAATTCTACGACAAAACTGTAAAGAAAGAATTTTAAATACAAAATATTGATGAAAATTCGGATATTAAAACAAAACAAAAAAAATTGGAAAAATAGTCAGTTGATTGTTTCAGATTTTTTCAAATTTTTTTTTCCAAAGCCATTTTTTGGTTCTTTTCTTCTCATAAAATTTCAAATAAATTTCTTCACTTATAAAATTAAAAACTAAAAATTGAAATTTAAGTTTAATTTAAAAAATTTAAATGTAAATTTAATTAAAAAATTGAAATTGAAATTTAATGTTTTAATAAAAATTGTTAAATTTCCCCACTCATTATTGCCTCCCGCCGAGCTTCGCAGGGTTGAATCAAACTTCCGAAGTGTCTGTCGTCCAATTAAAAAGAAAAAAACACCTGCCGTCGTAATTAAATTCCAAATTCTAAATAATTTCCCCGGAAAATTTCAATGTCCTGATATGGAGAAAAAAAATGTTATGAAATATCAGTTGGTTTTTTCCAAATTTTTTTTCACTTCTCATAAAATTTCAAACAAATTTATTCACTCATTATTTAAAATTAAAAAAAAAATGTTCACTCATAAAATTAAACATTTTAAATAAAAATAAAAATAAAATTTTAAAATGAAAAATAAATTTTCATTTGAAAATTAAATTTTCAAATGGAAATTAAATGTTTTAATTAAATTTCTAAAATTTTCCCGACTCATTATTTCCGCGCGCCGAGTTTCGCACGTTTGAATCAAACTTCCGAAGCGTCCGTCGTCCAACTATAAAAAAAAAAAAACCCTCCCATTAATTCCGATCCCTCCGCGTTCCGGTGGTTAAATTCCAAACTTTAAACTACTCCCCGGCAAATTTGAATGTTCCGATATGGAAAAAAAGGAAATGAGCTCAATGACGAAACTCTGAACGGCGAGTACACAAAATAAGCGAGCCGAGGCTCCGCATTTCCTTTAATAACGCGACATAGCCTAATCCACCTCGAATATCTATCGTTCCATTAGCCACGATATTGTTCCAACGTGCTTGCAGCAACATTGGGCGATGACGTTGCCACACCGAAGCGGCCCCCATGCGCTGTTTTACTTTGGCCCGGAACAAAGTTCGCCTTCGACGTGTATTGTGCGCTTTATTCGGAAGCTCCGTATCGCGATACGGGGAAAACTATGCGATGGCACTCGTCGTTAATCATCCCGTTCAACTCTCCTCTCGACCCATTCCTTCCGAACCCGGCGATATAAACTTGAAACACGAACGGGTGTAATTTATCCAGCGTAAAGACAGACGAAGGCTATAGCGACGACTAGGGCCGAAATTAGGCGGCAAGATATGGAGGACAGAAGAGCTTGTAAGATCGTCCGATCTTGACAGAGGCAAAATGGTACCACGGGGGAAAATGGTAAAGGAGAAAAATGGTAAAGGAGCAAAATGGTAAAGGAGAAAAATGGTAAAGGAGAAAAATGGTAAAGGAGAAAACTGGTAAAGGAGAAAAATGGTAAAGGAGCAAAATGGTAAAGGAGAAAAATGGTAAAGGAGAAAAATGGTAAAGGAGAAAAATGGTAAAGGAGAAAAATGGTAAGGGAGAAAAATGGTAAAGGAGTAAAATGGTAAAGGAGAAAA
>JAPYZD010005229.1:0-10167 GCA_030522725.1 Ichneumoninae sp. B BG-2022a | reverse complement strand
AAGATTCATTTTGCATAATAATAATTGTAAAATGTTATTAACAAATTCATCAAAAAATTAAATGATTAACAAATTACCCGGCAAGAAAAACTTTTTTTTATGAAAATGATTCGTTTATTTTTCTGAATACGTACGAATTTTTTAAGATTTTTAAGTAATCGATGATTTTTGTTCTATAAAAAAAAATAAAAAATCAAAGATTACTTAAAAATCTGAAAAAATTCATACGTTTTCAGAAAAATAAACGAATCATTTTCATAAAAAAAAAAGTTTAGTTGCCGAGTAATTTGTTAACCAATTACTTTTTTGATGAATTTGTTAATAACATTTTGCAATTGTTATTATGCAAAATTAATCTTCTCAGTACCTTTAGTATCCATGATTTTTTTCAGATTTTTACACCATTAAGAAGTACTTGCAATTTTCTCTTATTGTTGTCGAACTTATGCGAAGTCAGCGCGCAGCGGGACTCCCTCTTTAAATTTAATGTACTAGTGCATAAAAACTTCAAGTCTGGTACATTAAATTTAACATTTTTTTTTCTTTTTTACAATGCACTTCCAACAGGAACTGTGCAAGGAGATTCTGGTATCAAAACACCGAGCCGTCACGATGTCGTCGCCTGCTCACACACATGTCCTGCATTGTGCCGGCGCGGCGTGCGTTCCCGCGCTAGTACCGAGTAGTTACCGTGCACTCAGTTTTCTATCTTGTTTACCTCGAGAACGGTGAACTTTATAGTTATGTCTGTCAGTCAAAGTTGTCAGACGGTCTGCATAGTTTTACTTTAGATTTTTACACACCAGTCTAGACGAGCGTTGTAACTTCAACGTGGAATCGATTTTAACGATCCACTCTAGTCTGGCTGTGTAAAGTGGAAAACTCCGGAACGCTTGACTCTACTCAACCGTCCTCCTATTCCGCGTATAGATACGACTCTGAAGATATCTGCATGACTTCAAATTTTATCCCTGGCTAGTTACCGTCAATACACTGCTTTAGAAAGAAAAAAAATTGTTCACCTGTAGAGTTTTATTCTCTAAGTGAACTTCCCCGAGCGAAGTTTGTGCGACGCTATAGCTTCATGAAGTTCAGTCTTATGCAGATATCTTCACCGTCGTGTACAGTTGCCAGATGGGGTATAGACAAAGTGAAACATGTATATACATATATACTTTATGTGTAGAGTAGAACCTCGATTGTCCGAGCCCGTTGGGATCAATTTTGCAACACAAATTCGAATAATCGAAACGCAATTTTCTTTACGCCATCAAAACGTGTTTTTAATATGTTTCTAACATCGAAGTCTTGTTTCACGGGTTCCGTGAAAAAGGCGTCCATTTTGAATTGCCGAACGCGAGCTACGCGTATTTGGACAGCGAAATCTCAAAACCCCTTCGGCGTGAACTCCTGTGTAAGGCGATTCAAACGATTTCAACACGCTTCAGCACCTGCGCGGCTCTTGCCACGCCGAGCATCGATGTATTTAATTTATGTATTTAACACTGTTTCGCGCTAATGTTTTGGCTGACCGAGCGTTTCGATGAGCGGAGGAATGGTTCAGACATTTGAGGGTCTTGGATGATCGAGGTTCGAATAATCGATCTGTTCTCGTGTATAAGTTTATCCGAACTGCGTATATTTTTCTCTGCCTGGTCCGAGAACAGGCTCGGCAACGAGCGCAGGGGCGACGCGTAAACTTTCGAGTTGTAAACATGCACGAAAAGATGACCGTTTAAAGTTCAAAATTGTATTCTTGAAACTTACGATAAACGCTGCAACCGTTGGACGCCATGTCATCAATGTATTCCCATCACGAACAATCCAATCGGCCAATTCAATAAAACACGACTGATGTTTTCTGCCATCGATACTCACCGCACTGCACAAACGTACTCACTTACTTCACTCACTATACGCATCTTCTCGTGCTCGCCGGCGAACAGCTTTACCTCTCCGGAAGAGTAAACACTCGTCTGCCAACAACAGTCGGTACGTCACGCTGCGTTAAATAACAAAGCTCCCGTTGCCAAGGTAACGGAATCCAAACAAAGTTGCGCATGCGCATTACTGATTATTCGCCGGTCCGCGAGCGACTGCGCAGGCTCACGCGCATGGCTCGTCGCCAACGCTCACCCCCTCCACTCGCAAGCTGATGCAGGTCCGAACAGGACTTTCATTCTCTAAAGGCATGTTAAAATATAATGTGACATTTGTAATTTCGATGCATTTTCATGTTTGATGTAGGATCGTTCACTTGTAGGTAACATCTTCGCCAATTCGGATTTTCCGGTCTAGACGACGATCGGGGAAATTCCATTCGTCAACGAAACAACTCTCGTACCGGAAGTCGCAATTTTCGGAAAAGCGTACCGAAAGATGTAAGATCGAGGGTCGAATAAATTAAAAGTCGGTTGAATTTAATAAAAAACGTATACGCTATATTACCATTCATATAATACAATAACTGCTGTTACATTTTTCAACAGTAATTTGTCATTACGATATAATGATGACGCGTTCGCTTCAACTCTAATCAACTATATCACATAAAGAAAAACAAAAATACCTACAATAAACGAAATAACGAAAATGCTTAAAAATGAAACGAACAGTCTTTCAAAGTAACAAGGATCTCGAACTGCCTCACATTATAGTAACTATATAATGATGAACGATGTGCCGTACATATAAATGCTCACAATATATAATCGTCGTTAATTGACTTATTAATATTACGATTGTTCTTAATATTCTCATTCTCTTCTTCGATAAAATACTGTTTCTAGGGATTATAACAACAAGATTTGTGATGATTTTGCTCGACGGCGCGATACTCGAGTCTTCGATATTCGGTGTCTCAAACGTTTAAACGATTATTAATTCATGTCATATATACGATACAAACAATTTTCTCTATATATAGAACTTCAAGTCGAATAAAGCATCGCGCCAATTCATTACAACTCGAAAGTCACATCGTATCTTTAAATGCGTGCCCTATATCGAACCGTGGATACACGTATCCTACCGTAAGTTTTTTTTTGTATATCAAACTACAATACGTAATCGCGATTCGTGTGATTTACATGGCAAATAGATTTGTCTCTATTCTCTTACGTACTATCGAATCTTGCACAAAGTAGAGACGCCAATTTGCGGGAGAGTCGACGTTACAATCCACCTTGTTCGAAACATTAACAATTAATTAAATATGCTATAATTCGTGCACGTACGATGAGAGCGACGTGAAGAAGGTGAAACGAGGCCTATCATGACCCGATAGATCGAGGTGTTCGAGGATCCATCAATAAATATATATACGGTCTTAATTATTTCGAGAAAAAAAAAAATAATAATTGATCGCTCTCTCGCATTCCGGCGTCTTTGTGACTCAGAGTATCGCGATATTTGACCCGTGTGCTGTTGCGTGACACAATAGCGCATCATTCGAGGACGTGGCCGTTCCGGCAGCGATTTAACGTACATCGTCTCTAAAAATTTCATTCCGCGCTAAAGGATCCACTGTCGGATCCACCGGACGATCGATCACGAAAACGAAAGCGACATGTACTCGTCACGTCGAGGTTTTCAACCTCTACGGACACGTCTAGTCCGTAGTATAAAAGCGAAGAATCGCTCGGCCGTGAATTTCCGAGTGGCACAGCTTCTGCACGACGTCCATGGCTTCCTCAGCCGGATAAACCGTGTGAGGCGGTGGCTCGATCTCACCGGAAGCCACAAGTTCGACGAGCTCTCTCAGCTGCTCGAGACTTCCGGGCTCCACCGATTTTATACATTGTTGACGCTCCTCGGCCCGTCTGCTGAATTTCGGCAAAAGTCTGTCGGCGACGTCCTTGATAACGAACACGACACCGCCCTTGCTGAGACACTGCAAACTGCGATGAAGACTCCTCGAGGTAGTCCCGAAGTCGATAACAACGTCGACCAATCCCTGACAAGCGTCCATCGTTCGCTCGATCAATTGCTTCTCGTACAGGCCCTCGTTCCACTGTACCACGTTCACTCTGCAATAATAACACGTACTGTTCGTAAATAATGCCGCTCGAGCGATAGAGAATCGATAATTCGTTTTCCATTAAATATTTAAAGTAAAAAAAAATTATATTACAGAAGCATATTCGTCTTTTTATAAAATACTTATGCGAATGTCCACGATAAAAATAATTCATTTGCTTTTAGCGATTATGTCACGGTCGAGCACTACAGTTCAAAAAAGCGTGTTATCGAATAAAAAAAATCATGGATTATGGCATCGAGGTCAAACGATGCGATATCGCGTTCTTCACACGTGTACATTTAATTATCCGGATCCATCGTCTATCTGTCATAATATGTGAAGTGTTTGATGTTTTTGTCATCTCTATGCCGATAGCCGTGACAACGTTCGACGGACGAAAGTTCACAGATAACGATTATCGAACGACCTCGATACATTGCTCTTGAATCTTTATCCCATTGCGATAACAATATCCCGATAATAGAGTAGATTTTTTTTTATATCCAAACAATTAAGGAATGTACCGTTGGAATTCCTGAGCCATCAAAAGCTGGTCGTCTTTCAGTGAGGCGATCGTTATCTGAACTTTGTCTTTCATGTTGCTGAAGTGATACGCCGCGATTCTGAGAGCCCACAGAGCGAGTCCTCCGGTGCCGACTATGAGGATTTTGCAGACACTGGACTCGCCTCTTTCTCTCACCAGCGACTGAAAAAATAAATTCATACGACTTTAATATATAGTAAAATACATCGAGTGCACATAAACATAGTGGCCGTTTTTTCCATGAACAAAAAGTCCCTGACTTTTACATGACCACTTCAAAATTTCCCCTGACCAAACTTCTAACGACTTCTATTAAAAAAAAAATTATCATGAAAATGACAATTACTAATTTTTGTACTAATGTTTAATTTTGTTTTTTCCCTAAGATTTCTCTTTTTTTCAAGCCTCCTTTATGTACTTTTTATTTATTTGTACAAGACGACAATTTACTTTTCCCTGACCGATTGTGAAATTCCCTGACTTTTCCCGGATTTCCTTGATCGCAGCCATCGCGATAAATTACTATAATACACGATGGCCGCTAGGAAAAAAAATTGGGAAAAAATCCATGACTTTCCGCGAGCGATTTCTTCCGACGAACAGCCAGCTTGTTAAAAAAATTACCTGAACGTGCTCGTGAGCCGCGAAAACGGTGTTCATGGCCAGAAGCGCACCTGCCGGAAGCATCGCGGCGACGCTGAGGGACATCGTGTCCGGTATTTTAATGAGATATTTAAGATCGTGGACGACGAGGTACTCCACGTAACCGTTCGGGATTCCCTCGAACGGATAGAGGATGACCCGATCGCCGACCGCGTAGCCGCACTCGTCGCCGACTCCGGAGCCCAGAGATTCAACAACGCCGGCGACCTCGTAGCCGGGAAACAGTGCGGCGTCCCGGAAACCGTGATGTGGCTGATGGGGCATTATCGGGAAATCCGTCTCGACGGAGACCTCGGTAGCGAGACTGCTCGAGCTCGACACCGACGTCAGGCTGGTCATGCTCGGTGAGCGTCTCGGTTGATAACAAGCACCGGCGCAGACGACGCGAATCCTCGCACCGTGGCTCGGGACGTCGGGAACCGGAACATCGAAGCTGAATACGCAGTCCCGACCGCCCACTATCGGACTCTCGATCGACAGCTGACGGCAGAGCTTGTTCATCTTCTTCGGCTCTCTGGAAAAAAATAATTTCGAACGGTTAATGTCAATGTCTTTTCTGAATCGATATTTTTTATAATCATTATTATTTTTCTACTAATTACACTTTTTTTTACATTATCCTTTGCAAGTTTGGAGTTCGATTGAAATTTCGCGATATATGCCTAGCGTGCTAACTATATATATATATATCGAGAGCTGAGAGGCAGAAAGGCGCATTGGACTTTTTTTCTCAATGGATGTTTTTAATAATCTTTTTGTAACTAATTATTCACTTTTTAAATATTATCCTTTGGAACTTTGGAGTTCGATTGAAATTCGAGATCGAGCGCCGAGAAGCAGAAGGGCGTAACCCACGTGGATTTGCGTGTTAAACGGTGCGACATGCGCCCCTGTGTCTCTCATCTCCCGATAAGCGTAAAATACATGGAAATACATTTTACTAAAAAAAATTCTATATTTTGCGTATATGAATGGCAAATAAGTGTCAAATATATTCAGATATATTGTTCATTATACGTATATTCTTATAATTATTTCCGTGCGAAGCGACCTCGGAGAATTCGATGCTGGCGTGTTTGAAAAAAATAATATGAACGTTGATAAATGTTCAATGTACCCATTGCTGTAAAGACTGTGGGCCTTGTGAGCGGGGAGCGACGTCTGTGCCAGCTCGACGGGCATCGTTGCAACCTATTGTTTCTCCTCGCGCGTATTATCCAGCACTCGGAACAACGGCGCACAGACGATTTAATTTACCGAAACCAAACAAACGACTCTGAACGATTTAATATTTTTTTCTTTCGTTAATTCACGACAACTTCGATTAATTTATAAATCGACGTTAAAAATGTTCTTTCAGTTAAAACTGCGAGTTTTCGCTCGACGAAAAATTCTGGACAGTGAAAACTCTCGTATCAACGGTGTGTACGAGCGTGGTCTGCGACTCTCGCACGTTTCACGAACAGCTGCGCGTGACGTATTAACTCGACGGGCTCGTTCGCGTTTGCTTTTATACGGTCGGTTGGGCTTGCCGCCAGGGGAGCTCGGCGGGGTGTCTCCGGCGCCCCGCGTGGTGGGGATAACCTGGACGAGCACTCGGGAAACGCGTGCACCGCCACTGTTTTCTTCTGTTCCGCAGCGCCCAACTCATCGCCCTCAAAGCCGTGATTCAACGACGCAAGCGTCTTTGTACGAGTGGCTCGGAACACGCGAACGTTGCCTTCACGCGCCTTCGCTGTGTTTGCGTATAAATCGATTACTGCGAAGATATTTAAGCCTTCTCGAGAACCATTTTTTTAATCGTAAACGTCGACGACATTTTGTCCGTCGTGTCAGGCTTTGTTTCTTTTACATTGTAAACTGCGAACAGGCTTGGAGTCTGAAATCGTGGGACGTTGGTAAACAATGACGAGAGTAGAAAACAAAGTTTGCCTTTTTTTGACGCCCGAACTTCCTTTACGGGCGACAGAGATGACTAAATTTTTAATCTCTCCGCTGAATAAGGCGATACATTGGATTGACGTAGCACGCGCCAGTAGGTCAAAGACTTCGGGCGATGTAAACATGCGTACGTGCGTATCGTGTTCTACGCATGAGCCTCTCGGTCCGGGGCGGTTTCGAGTTTTAGTTTATTAAAACGCAACAGAGCTCGCGATGCTGGGCAAACAGAGTTGTTGTTTGTTGATTCAGCCAGCTCGGATAGGCGCGCCCGGCACGCATCCGTATCACGTGAACAGATGGTGGTACCGTTCGCTGGATAATCGAACGCAGGCCACGTTTTTAGCTCCTTGAATGATTTGTTTTTTTTTCTTTTTTCCTGCGAGAGCTCGAGAGGCCTCCGATAAAACGTGTATCGTTTAACACCGAGTGGTTTCAGTCTGGATTATGTCAGAGCCACAATCGGTCCGATGATAAGTCATTTCATTTGTTTTTTTTGTTTTTTTTTACATGATAATAAAATATATTTAAATGATCACGGGTAAACTTTTCCTTTTTGCTTCATAGAGGAAACTTGGTTTCCATAATCATGAAAAATGGTGCGAAGTAATTTGCACGTAGCTTTCTCTTTTATTATAATTTTGCACATAGTTTCCTCGATGAGAATGAGAAAAAATTGATTACCGAACTTTCTCATAGAGGAAGCTATGCGCGAATTTTTTTATTTTTTTCAGAATAGGTTTCCCCGACCAATTTCGCTACAATTCTGAACTTTCCGTAATTTCAAAGAGCCATTTGCGGAAATACCCAGGTGACCGACGTGTTCTGCGGGAAAAATACGCGACACAGGGCTATTGGCAAATTCACAGAACAGTTTTTTTGTTTCTTTTCCTTCCAGTCGTTAGAGAACATGAAAAACGTGAAAAGGGGCGACGAGGTCAAGGTCACAACGGTGACCTTGAAACCTCACAATTTGTTTTAGGGAAAATGGAAGTCCCCAAAAAATAATATTTTTTCTTTTCGTTTTTAAGAATAGTTAAGAAAAATAAGATCCCTGACCAATTTCGCTAAAAGTCTAAACTTTCCGTAATTTCAAACAGCTATTTGCGGGAACACCCAGGTGACCGATGTGTTCCGCGGGGAAAAATACGCCCTACAGAGCTATTGGCAAATTCAGAGAATCGTTTTTTTCCATTTCTTCGAGTCGTTAGCGAACATGAAAAACGTGAAACGTTTTTTATTGGGTCTCACAATTTTTTATTGGGAAAAATGGAAGTGCCGAAAAAAAAGTTCGCTGTCACGTGTTTCCATGCATTATTTCGCGCCCATTTTGTTCCAGAGTGAGCCAAACGAAACATTTTTTTTTCTATACGCTTCAGACACGACGCTCTCAAGGCTTGAATACGAAAGACTCCGGAAGTGAACGCGGCGCATCCGATAATCACTCAGATGGCAAAACATCTCGTATACGTGTCCGAGACAGTGGACTTGTTTATCAATATTCCGCGAGCAACGCGGCGCGTCGCCGTTTCTCATTAACTTAAATTAAATTGTTACCAGCGCGGGCTCTTCGTGTACTAGACGGTTAATTAATATCGCATCGTTTGGCGGATGCGTGTGTGGGTCTTCCTTCACGGGAATGACTCACCCTGTTGTTACCGGCGAGCCCGCACTCGCCTCTAATTGACGAGAACTCTCAAAGTGACGAGAGAACTGTTCTAGCGTAAACGGCGTTCGATTAACGAAAAAACTCGATCTCCGCCGCAGAAACGAAGGCGTGACTATAGCCTGTAACTGTACGCGAGTGCCTACGCCTGTGACGATCGCAGCGCGACCTCGTTCGGAACGCTCGTAATAGGTTTGTTGTGCAGTTGGCAGCACTGGCTGCCGTTGTTAACTCGACGCTACACCCTCGGACGCATTTAGCGAATAAAAAGGAAACATAGGCGTTGTACTAGCGATTGATCGGAGCTCGATAGCGAAGTTTCAATAACACTCGACCTGCGTGAAGAAAACAGCTGAGATATCCGTGACATCATCCGTAGATTCTTCGAGTGTTAGGCCGCTCGATGGAAACGAAAAAAATTATTTACCACCGTCCCGCTAAAACTTATCTGGGCCCGATGTTACCGATAAGTTAGACACGATCGACTGCTGCCTAATTTAGATCGATCGTTTACTGCTGGATTATTGTTACGTATAAAAAAAGATACTCTTGGACTTTGAGTCGTTCTCGAGCCCACAAGTGGAACGTTCGATTGGCGAACGGTCATCCAAGGATGGATTCTCGTAATTGGCAGTGTAGAAAAAAAACAAGTTGTACCGTTATATCGATGCGGTGATCCGGCGAGATGGATCGTCGTGACGGACAACTTAGAGGAATATATTTTTTTTTTGTTTTCAGCATTAATAATCGGTCTTTGTAAATGGTTAAAAGTGGGTTAAGGTAGCTCTTGCGGACAGTCTGACCTCCCGTGAGTTCAGAGAGAATTGAGAGTTGAAGAATTTTTTTTCATTCATTTTTAATAGGGCAGAGCGGGGCAAAATGGGGAAACGGGGCAAAACGGGATTTTTGGGGCAAGACGTCATTT
Organism: Ichneumoninae sp. B BG-2022a; assembly: GCA_030522725.1. Classification (NCBI taxonomy): domain Eukaryota; kingdom Metazoa; phylum Arthropoda; class Insecta; order Hymenoptera; family Ichneumonidae; species Ichneumoninae sp. B BG-2022a. Next base: position 410 of record JAPYZD010005229.1, on the reverse strand, counting down.
TCCAATAATTTTGAGGTGCCCGAATTCGCCCTGTCGGATACATCAGGCAATTCTGCCCAGTTGTGCCACCTTGTCCTATCCAAAACTGATTGGAAAATTTAGTTTTTGCCCAAAAACCCCGTTTTACCCCGCTGCCCCATTTTGCCCCGCTCTCCCCTAACATTTTGGAATTATTATTGTGCAAAATCAATTTTTTCACCACCTTCCATATGCATGATTCTTTAAAGATTTTTATCTCATCGAGAGTTGTTCGCAATTCTCTCTCAATTCTCTCTGAACTCACGTGAAGTCGAACGGTCCGCCAGTACTACCTTAAGGTAGTACTAGCGCAATGACTGACGCCGCCTAAGTTTGAGCGGAATAAAAGAGAATTACAAACACTTCTCGATCGGATAAAAATCTGAAAAAAA
>JAPYZD010005228.1:0-10167 GCA_030522725.1 Ichneumoninae sp. B BG-2022a | reverse complement strand
CCCGGTCAGCTTTCACCCCGACCCGGTTCCCTATAGCACCCGCAGGCCAGTTCCCTGGAGATTCCCTGCCTCGGTTACCGGTCGTCACGTGGCGCCCGGCCCCCCAGACTACGGAGATCCCCGAGCCCTGGTCCGTCCTATCCGCCACCTGGAGACGCCTTCGGTCGGCACTCACCCGAGTTACCCGCTCCCCTTTACGGGTGTTAGGTAACCTCCGAGACAAAATAATAATTATAATAATATAATAATAATAATAATAATAATAATAATAATAATAATAATAATAACAATAATAATAATAATAATAATAATTCACGACCTGCATTTTATCTATTATTTAATAGACGTTTTTGATTTACTCGTTCGATGATTCTCTGTCTCGCGAGACGAGGCAAAAACGAGAAAAAAAAGTTAGTAAACACTTTTGGCGTTTGAGATTTAGAAAACGTTCACGGAGGGCGCCAGGACGGCGCTGACGTTATGTTATGTTTTGGAGTATTCTCGAATTACGGCACGACGGATTTTGCTCTCACAACAATTCTCTCAGACCGACTCGGCGATAATGTCAACAAGTTGTTTTTCGAATGCCGAGACAAACGATTTCTTTTTCTGGCGCGTAAACAATCTTCCGACCCGCATAAAATATTTTATTAATAGACACTCCATTAAGCAAACAATATCAAGAGACGCGTTGTCCTCTGCGCAGCGCGGAGCTGCGAAAACCCTTCTCTGGCACAGGTGCTGTTTTGCAGGCGCATAAACGGATCCTTTCGATAAATAATTCATGCGAAGTGTCCGCCGTGTGGAAACACCTGTCGCGGCCTCTCGACAAAGTCAGCAGTTATGGATAATTTCAACCTGTTGCCGGCTCTCCCGATGCGCCGCGTCGGAGAAACAATTTGAGAAAATGTCGCCATGTTTCTTTTCTTTTTTTTCTTCTTTTCTCTTTGCCCGATTACACTCGTTGTATATTCTCGAGAGACATGCATAGTCTGCGCGGACTCGCATCCGCGCGTCCTCACTAGTTCTTACCGCCTACGTATATTTATTAAGTCTCGTTTGCCATTGTAATATCGCGTGGGTCAAGTCTCGTACATTCGTCTTTTTACCATTCTCGTCACGAATTGAATAAAGCCCCGGAGCGAGATCGTAGCGTAGAAACATCACCTCGGCAGCCTCCGGGACGGAGACGGGCGCGCGAGAGCGCGCGAGCCGGAAAAACATTCGAAGAATCTCGAGAGTGCACAGTAATAAAGATTCGTGCATTTAACTAACCTTCTTTTGTACGCGAACGTCCACAATTATTTTGTTGTTAATTTTACAAAAAATATTCGTAAAGTTGACAGACATTTTTTTTATAATATATTTTTATATTTTATATTTTATATAAAATTATTTATTATTATTATTTATTATTATTTATTATTATTTATTTTTATTTATTTATATATTATTTTTTATATTTTTTATAATATATATTTTTTTTATAATTAAGAAGGAAATAATTGCGGACGTTTGTGGACAAGAAACGTTGGTACGGATTTTTACTGTGCACGACCCTGTGAAAAAAATTCGACGTTGCATCGAATAATATTACGAAAAAAATTACAGACAAATATTATATTTATCTGTAATAATATTTGGGAAACAAAACGTACGTTTGGGCGATCGATAGTTTGCGATCGAGAAGACATGTTTTTCGGTGTTTCGCGTAAGTTATCGCGGATTCCTGATGAATAAAGTGATCAAGGATAAGCAAAAATAAAATTAAATGCGTTAAAATAAGCGCGAGATCGATTATGAGGCGATATTTTGCAAACTAAAGTAGCATTTTTTTTAAATTGGAGAATCCTTCCATTTGTTTTAAGGTTTTGATACTCGAGAAGCGAGAAGCGAGTCAACGCGAAGGTCTTGTAAACAGGTTCTTCGACTCGAGACAATCGATCCAAGAATCTCGCGAGCACGATCTTGCAACAAAAATTCTATGCTGCATTGAACAATGTTACAAAAAAATTCCAGACAAAAATCATATTGCATAATATTTCAGGGAAAAAAATCGTTTGTGCGATCGATACTTTGTGATCGGGAAGACTACATTCTTTGGTGTTTCGCGTAATTTATCGCAGGTTTCTGATAAATAAGTGATAAAGGAAAAGCAAAAAAAAATACATTACCGTAATCGCGAGATCGATGATTAGTAGAAAAAAAATAATAAAAAAGAATTGAAAATTTTCCATATGTTTTAGCAAAGTGATAGTTAAGCGCACGTCTTAGACGAACGAGAAGAACGACTACATTACATTCGTAAACGGGTTCTTCGACTGCAGTCAATCGATCGAAGAACGTGCACCGCGGCAGCGAAACACAATAACACGATTTTCCTATCAATGAGTCATTGTTTTTGTCTTTTCTTCCGATCCATCATTTGACTTTGTAATTTTTATTATTATTTTTTTTTCATTCCTCTCATCTCTCTCATTGAGCGGTCAAAACACGGCGAGCAATGATTAGTGATTTATCGTTCTCCTCTCGGCGAGTGTATAAAATTAGATACCGCATAGCCGCGAGATATCGGGTATAAAAAAAATACAAGAGTGCACAGTGTGCGAATACGTACGAGCCGGCGCCGAAGCGCCGCTTCGAGTTTCCCGCGGCGACTTCGACCGACGCCGCACGGGACGGAAGGGACATAAAACTTTATTAGCATCGGTCGCATTATTAATATTTCTAACCAGAGATGTCCGTGAGCATCTCGCGTTTTTGTGCCGGTGACCCGCGAGAGACTGCAGTCAAGCAGGATGCAAATGTGCAACAGCGAGATTAACGACGAAGGAACTGGGAGACGGGAGGCGATACGCTCGTCGATGCTGCTCCGGCGTCGTGTAAACATCCTTCGGTGTATAGAGTCCGCGATACGCAGGCAATGTTTACGCCGTCGTACCGCCCCCCACTCACCCCAAACGCGCGTTTCTTCGCACGTTGATTCCTTCTTGACTTTGGCTTCGAGCCAATGAGCAAATTTATCCGATGCTTATCCCGAGCTTTTTTTTTCTCCTTCGCGTTACCGTATCACTTGAAGGTATACACTACAGATCACAAAAAAATGACATAGAACTGACAACTGGAGAATCGCGATGTGGTCGCAATTCTCCAGTTGCCAGTAGTCCTGGCCAGCTATTGCGGAAATTTTTATTAAAATTTCTTCATAGTTCTTTTTTCTTTTTTTTTCTTTTCCATTTGGTGGATTTTTTTTTATCATATGAATGGAAAATATTGTTAAACCCTTGGCACATTTACATCTCTACTACTCACAACTTTATCAGAAAACATCTCTGCCATATTACAACTCTACCGGACTTGAAATAAAACTCTAGCGGAATTATAATAAAACTCTACCGGAATACAGGGCTACCGTACGGCCTTGTATTCCGGTACACTGTTTAAAAAATTGTAAATTTAATGTACAAATATTATGTAAAATTACAGTAGTTTTAAAGTAATTAAAAAATTATTAAAAATACCACTTTTTAATTATTTTTTATTTTCCGTACATTCATGTAACACAACATTTGTGTATTAAATTTAATATACTAGGTTATGCATAAATGTTTCCAATACAAGTACATTAATTTCGATGCAGACATTTTTTACGGTGTAGAGTTTTACATCAACTCCGATAGAGATTTGTTTCAAATCCGGTAGAGTTTGATTTTGATTCTGGTAGAGCTGTGAATGGTAGAGATGTAAATGTGCCAAACGCTCGATATGGATATTGTAAAAAAAAAAAAAAAAAAAAACCAATGCATGCCATTCCGTTCAAACTATGTATGAATAAAACGCTCTGTTCTATTTCTGGGCTCTGCTCGCAAATGTTGGCATACATAGTTGAAATTTTTATTTAATTGTTTTCAAATGTCATATAAGTTTTTATAAAATAAATGGAAACTATTGTTAAGTGCTTGGTATGGCTATTGATGAAAAAAAAACGCCAATGTCATAGCACTCCCGTCACACTGTGTGTGTTTTGGGCTCCGCTCGCAAGTTTCGGTATTTACATATTTCTTCGCCAATTTTGCACGACGTTCACGTCTGTCGTAATATTTTTAGATCTGGTGGCGATAAATGTGCAAAACATTCGCGACGTTCGCCGCTTTAATGTCTACTAATAAACACTTGAACGCCGAGTCAACTTTTAGCTCGTTAGCTCAAAGTTACGTTTATCACGACGGCGCACTTTGTGAACGTCGCCAAAGCTACGGCATTAAAATGTTAATTCTCGGGGAAATCAGACTCCGAACATAAAATACTTCGAATCACGCGCGAGTATCTCGATAAAAAACATTGAATAACATTTACGCTACGTGAACGTTAAAACGTGCACACAGAGGCTAAGGGCGCGGCAAAAACGAACCCCGAGGCAAAACGGACCAATTAAAAGAATTGTTTGCTGAACGCAAGAAAATTACCGTCTTAACTAGATGAATCCGTTTTGCCGCCGCTCTTCATTACGATAACAAAACTTGCGCCTAACAGACCGAAAATGTGCCAATGAGCGTTCGACCCAGTATTGTTCCAAGGGTAACATGAGCCTACTAGAAGCCGTCGTCGGTTGGTACTGATAAATGTCTACAGAATAAACTTACAGTAAATGATGCCAACTGCAGGCATGCACAGTAACAAAAAGATTGTACTTTGTTCAACAACTTATTGTCCACAAACCTCCATTCTCCGCGTCTAATTTTACAAATAAAAGTACAAACTAAAACTTACTGACACGAGAAACAAAAGTATACGTTTGTACATTTTAACCTGAACAAATGAGTTTGTCAGTTGTTTAACAAAATTATTTTTACGAAACTACGTATTCAGATTTTACGAAATTTATTTTTACTGTGTGGCGCGATATTCAAAAGATTATATGAAAGCTAGATAATAATCGTATAATAATTATTAAAAAAAAGTCTGTTTGCATGAAAGTTCATTTACTTCAATGAATCTCGAGTTCGAGTTCTCTTGCACAATATTTTTTGTAAATGTAGTTGCTTTAATCTGCGTGCAACCGTGGCTTTGCCATGTTAGCTTGATTTCAAATCGCAAGTCTTTAAACTATAAAAAAGAGAGATTTCTGGATTATCGAACTTTTGGTACACTTTAGTACTTTTAGTACTTTTAGTATTTTTAGTACTTTTAGTATTTTTAGTACTTTTAGTACTTTTAGTAATTTTAGTACTTTCAGTATTTCTAGTACTGTTAGTACGTTATGTACTAGATTTCCGGTCGTCAATTTTCCACGGTGGTGCTGCAGTACTAAGTTCATCAAAACAGTACTGGATTCATGCTTTAATGCCGACAGGAACAACACCGGTCCGAACTCGAGTGCGAACGATAAACTTTGGTTGCCGCGAGATGGAATCTCGAGGTCGTATCTGGCGATCGAAAATATATTTCTCGGTTTCGCGCCTTCCCGGCTCCCCGTCGTTCGAAACGCAATTCGCACCGTAAACATTTACCATGTATATAGATTTATATAAAATTTGCCTTTCCGCCGGCCGGGTTCTCGTCCGTTTCACATCTCGAAATTTTCGATTCGGAAGTGCCAAATTTTACGAGACCTATTTACCCAGTGACCATTAAATTCGGCCTTGATACGGTGAACCCGACTTGATTTGCCGACGCGTCTTTTTTCTGGCGTGCCTCGGAACGAGCATACCCGTTGCTGCCGCCACTGCTGGCCGGTCGACAATTTTCACCGACACTTCACACCCCAATACTATTTCGAAATTTCTCTTCTACGTCGGTTCTACATGCGTCGATAGCAAAAAAAAATCAACAAAATTTGTTAAAAAATTTAAATAAATAAAAACGCTCAGTCATCTAAAAATAATAAATTAATAAAAATAACAAAGTAATAATAAACACGGGTCTGCGTGATAATAGATGGAAGAGTAACAAAAAAAAGTTAAAAAAAAAAAATGAGTCAATAGACCGAGAGTTTCCGAATGTCTAGCGCTACGCATCGCCCAGTCCGTTTGGTCTAGGTTGTTCGCGGTCAGCTCGGAGGAATGTTGTTTGTCGATCGAGTTAATTTATTTTAATCTCAATTCGCACACATGAAACACCCACATTCGTATTCTCCGACGCGGCGACGTTGTCCCTCGTCGACTATGAAACACCCAGACTCACCGATATCGATCTATCCTCGCACGATCCTGCGTGACGGCCAGTCAACAACTTTCTTTAGTTTCTTCTCTAGTCACGTCGATGATCTGTCGAGCGTCTCTTTCGCGCATCCTCGTCGCGTCACTCAGATAAAAAATTTGTTGGATTAACCAAAATCGCGGTGACATACGTTCAAACCTGTTATTTGTCTGGTACAAATAAAACTTTGTTTTGTAAGACGATTAATTGCTTCAATTTAAATATAAATATTATTTAAATTGAATAATTTAAATAATATGTAATTATTACGGTTATATTTAATTATTACGGTTATATTTAATTATTACGGTTATATTTAATTATTACGGTTATATTTAATTATTACGGTTATATTTAATTGTTACGGTAATATTTAATTATTACGGTTGGTACAACAAATAAATATTTTTGTTGTACCAACCGAATACACCTTTGACTATATGTCACCGCGCATTTGCTTAATTCCACCATTTATTTTCCTCAGTGTTCGATAAGCTTTTCGCCTCGTTGAATCATTGCCTGATTTACACGCGCCAGTTCCATTCCAATTACAATAATCGGTAATTGTTCCCTAGAGTGATCTTTCGCGCGGATTTTGTGCGGGCAAAAAAGGGGTCATCCGAAGATCGACCGGAAACCGGAAAGTTCGAAAACTCGTCGAGGTGCTCGACCGAAAAAAAACAAAACCGGCGTCTCCTCGGAATCTCGAGACATGCACAAGTGGCCGCAGAGCTGAGACGAAAACTCCGCCATGTGTTTCATACGTTGCCTGTTGATATCGATGTGCAATTACTTTTTGGCTGTGACCCGAGCTCCGGAGCATGATTGAGGCAACGGCGAAGAGGAAAAATGTGTTGATCGGACATCAGTGAAAGATCCTCGTTGTGACCTTCGATGGCCCTCGAGCGGTGAATTCACAAACATTCACTGCGGAAAAAAATCTACGAAACTTTGGTTTTTTTCTCCCCTACATACATATATATATATATAAAATCGATAAAACTTATCCGATACATTTTTTTAATGATTTTCCTTTCGTTTTATTTGACGATGTAAATATGAATCGACAATATTAATTTACGATCTCGAATTGCCAATTCAATGAGACGTGAGATCGGAATACGTTAGAGTGAGGTCTCGAGTTCAAGCTGGGACGAAGTTACATCGAGGAGGCGAGCGCGAGAGAAGGCGTGGAAGTGTGCGAGTCTCGGGGAGGATGCTTTTTAGACGTCAGGCCAGTGATCCCAGCAATGGACCCGGCGGGACCGGAAGTGCCGGAAAGAACTCGACGAACGGGACCGACGTCTCGGTCCAATCCACAACGACTTCCGGCTCGACCGCCGGCCTATTGGCACAGTGGTGCGCCAAAATCGCTACTAATGTCAAGAAACGACAGAACTTCAGTCCCAGAACGTTGCTGAAAAAAGCATTGGTACAAATCGTTGCAATTAACATTTTATGTGGCATACATTTTTTTTTACGTCGGCGGAGCACGACAAAATTTACGGATCAAATTTTGGGGCTTAGAAAAAAAAATATCGGAAATTTTGACAACCTTATCGGATTTTTTCAATCGCGAGCAACGATTTTTCCGATTCCTCCGAAAGTGAAAGTGCCAGATCGATTGTTTTAAATATATATACGGATATTTTTTATATATATATTTTTATGTTGTGTTATGCATCCTATAATCGTTTCTTTGATTTTTTTTTCAGCTGCCTGTGGTCGATCCCTTCTTGGAAAAAGTCTCGATCTCCGATCTCGGTGAGTAACTCCAAAAGTTTATATAAAATTCATTTTTAAGCAATTGAACGTTCCTCGGGATTGTGCGTACGAATTCACGATGTCACATATTCAGATTAAATTTGCAGTACTCAGACATAAGCGAAATGGTAATAAGTCATTTTGTGCGGGACGGCAATTAATGGATTATTAATAGGCGACACAAAAAAAATTTAAACAAACATAAAACAAATCGGGTATATTTAACGACAATAGTTCTGATATTTTAACCGTTTAAATATCAAGTTTAAATATCAAGTTTCAAAACCGTAAAAAAAAAAAATGTTAATGATATCCCTGAATTTAAAAATCTAATGAAATCTGATCGAACATTTTTCTTTTGATCGAATCACTATCGGCGACATTTTTACCAGAATGTTTGGTTTAAAATTGAAGAAGGTTAAGAAAAAATAAATATTCAGAAATAACATTTAATGAAAAAAAGGAGTTTTATTTTTATTGCGGGACATTGAGTAATTGTTGATGCCTTAGACAATCGACAAAATAAATTATTCAAGTTTGACAGTTCTATTTATCGAGCCGAGCGTTTGTCGACTTAGAGACAGAGAACAATCAGGCATTCTTCTACTTCGTTCTTCCACGACGCGGTTTACTGTAATTTTCCATTTCCTCCCGCACCTCCGCGTACTTGTCCTTAACCCTGTTCCTCCCCGTTCCCTCTCGCGATTCAATCTCGGATGTCTCCGAGAAGCTTTTCGCATTTCCACGCTGGCGGAACCGTCCTGTACATTCGAAACTACTTTTCCGCTCAGCCGGAAATCAGAGTTACGGGAAGTACCACTGAGTTCCGAGATATTGGAGCATGCGGTAATTGAAGACCTTCCAGGAAATCGGATGAGCTTCTGCACTTTTTCTCGGAACACGCGAGAACGACTGGTTATTCCGCGAAGCGAGCAAGCGTTAACAAGTTGTACGCTTTGGCACAGATAGCGTAAAAGTGGTGAATATGGCCCACCTCGATTAACGGGTAAATCAATGATATATGGACCGGGCCATATTCCCCACTTGTAACCCAAATGAAAAGAAAAAATAAAATAAAAAGCAAATATGTCAAGAACCTTCGCAGCCAGAGCGAAGTATCGTAATAGGAGAACATGTACCATGTTCTTTAATTCGCATTGAAAGATTCCGAAACAGATAAAGAAATATTAATCCGTTCCAAAGAAAGATTTTCAGTGTTGAATATTTTTTATATGCAATTACCTATTACATATTTTAACACTGGACCGCCCTCTGGGGCAGAAAATGGGAGTTATGCGTTTCACTGCATGGAAAAAAAAATATGAATGCCTCAAGCACAATTCGCTTGTCGATTGCCAGAGGAAAAAATTGTTTCAATTTTCCTTTCAATTCTTATAATTCCATGCGGAATTGAAACAATAACATGTAACCTTAACAGGCCCGCCGTCGTTGTTTCAATATCACATGGAATTATAAGAATTGAAAATAGCATTGAAATTAAAAAAAATTTCTTTGGCAGCCCGCAAGCGAATTTTTTTCTCGGAAAGGTTCATCGGAAAGGCTCAATGTCTCTTAACAGAATTTGGCATATTGATTCTGTGGGTTTGGCAGGGTGTCTGTAGTGATAAATTAGGAAAATAAATGTGAAGCTGCATAGATAACAAACTTCGAAAAAACGGGCCAAAAGCCTATTGAGACATATCGAAAGGCGACCTCGATTACCTACTGTTGTTTTTGCGATCATTTGTCATCTGCCACAAAAATGCTGTGTACTATACTATAGTGCGTTGAACTCGTTCAAAGTGTAGTAACGTCAAACGATTCTACAGTTTCATAGTTCTAATTCGATCGCTGCAGTGTAACTTCACTTTCGCAAAGCTATATTTCTCAGTAATATAATTTTCGAATGTTGTGTTTGTCCGATAAGACTTTCTACAAGTCGTTTATCGCCGATACAACTTTTTTAAATGTTGTATTTCTCCAATACAAACTTCTGTGTAATTCCTTTCCAATGGAACTTTCTGAAGTTTGTATCTCTTAAATTCCAAAAAAGTAAATCTATATGGTTGACTTGAAAAAGCATAAAATAATAAAAATTAACATTCCAAAAAAAAAAAAAAAAAAAAAAAACAAAAAAAAAAAAAAAAAAAAAAAAAAAAAAAAAAAAAAAAAAAAAAAAAAAAAAAAAAAAAAAAAAAAAAAAAA
>JAPYZD010005227.1:0-10168 GCA_030522725.1 Ichneumoninae sp. B BG-2022a | reverse complement strand
AAGTTCGACAACAATAAGAGAAAATTGCAAGTACTTCTTGATGGTGTAAAAATCTGAAAAAAATCATGTATACTAACGGTACTGAGAAGATTAATTTTGAATGATAATAATTGCAAAATGTTATTAACAAATTAATAATAAAAATTGATTAACAAATTACTCGGCAACAAAATTGTTTTTTTTTTTTTATGATTCGTTTATTTTTCTGAATACGTATGAATTGTTTCAGATTTTTAAGTAATCGTTGATTTTTGTTCTATAAAAAAAAATAAAAATCAGCGATTACTTAAAAATCTGAAAAAATTCATACGTATTCACAAAAATAAATGAATCATTTTCATTTAAAAAAAGTTTTGTTGCCGGGTAATTTGTTAACCAATTAACTTTGTGATGAATTTGTTAATAACATTTTGCAATTATTGTTATGCAAATTTAATCTTCTCAGTACCTTTAGTATACATGATTTTTTTCAGATGTTTACACCATCAAGGAGTACTTGCAATTTTCTCGTATTGTTGTCGAACTTATGCGAAGTCAGCGCGCATTGAGACTCCCTCCTTAAATGGAAAATATTGGGTTGGGAGTAAAATAATTGTTATATTTAGCGGGAAAAAATAGTGGAATATAGCCTTGAAGCAAAAAAAAATCGATTGAACAACGATTTTCACTTTTCAAGCCACTTTTGAAATAATACTTTACAATCGTTTAAAATTATACATTTCTGCCTGAATTGCACATCTTCCAATACCGTTAACTAATTTTATCTACGGTGCGATTATTTAAGAAGCAACAGCGATAAAAATATTCTGCCAAGGTCTCCTTTGATCGTGTCTAAAACAATTTTGCAATCTTTGACGATCGTTTATCGGTGATATCACCGTGGGTAATCTAAGAGAGTATGTCGATGGTGAGGAAATTTTTATTTGCGTCGAGAGTCGTGGAGCAAACTTGCCCTACCCTGTATTCGATCGATCGATATCTAATGTCAAGATCGATGGGCGATCGAAGAAAATCTAAAATGGGATCGGTATTTCTCTGTTGTCGGTGGTCTCGTGAGGGCAACACGCTGACCCTCATTACCCCACCCCCCTCCCACACCCCCGTCGCTACCCCTTCTCTGTCGCTCTTCCGACACAATCCGGTTTTCGATTACGCAAGCACATTCACTTTTACTTTCTCGCTCAAAGAATATTGAGCGAGAAGTTATCGCATTCGACGATGGATTCGGGTCAGTGGAACACGGTGAAATATCGTCAATATCCGCACTGTCTCTTCGTCGTCTATAATGACACGAAATAAACAATAAAAAATAAAAATTAAAGGAAAAAATAAATATTTGTACGAACGGATCAACGATATGGAGCGAATTATTGTTTTTCAGGCAGTTCGCGATTTACAGGGATATTAAAAAAAATGATTTACTCACGCCAAGAATAATGATCAATTTTTTTGTATATTTAGGGTCGAATTTTAAGACGTTAGTTTGAACTTAAGATCACTCTTAAGATCGAACTTTGGAACTTTGAACTTCAGTCCATGCTTAAGATTAAGATTATCTTAAGTTCGAACTAAGGTTAAGATTTATCTTAAGTTCGAACTTGATTTCGTACTTAAGTTTAATCGTAAGTTCAAACGTAAGTTCGAACTGAAGTTTAATTTAAAGTTCAAACTTAAGTTCGAACTTAAGTTTAATTTAACGTTCAAACTGAAGTCTGAACTCAAATTTGAGGTCAAACTCATATTCAAACTTAAGATGAAACTCAAGTTCAAACTGAAGCACGCAATGAAGTTCTAGCCAAACTTTCACCTTAAGTTCGCATTAAATTTCCCTTCGGAGAATTCAGGCCGAAGACTCGGTATAATTAACATCGACGAAACACCCCAAATTAACTTCCTTTCATAATTTTCTCACATAAAAAATGAAGAAGAAAATTGCAATTTTTTTGTTCTCCTAGCATAGTTAACGCAGTAATAAAACCATCGCTCATAAAATTTTCCTCCGAGCGATTCGGGTCAAGGATCGCTTTTAATTCGCAGCAAGGCCAATTCCCTCCGTGAAAGTCGGAGTTCCATTGACAATGGGTCGACGCGAACAATTTTTCATTAAATTACCGAATTATCATCCGTAATGAATCAGCGTCGTCGCCGGTCAGGGAGGCAGAAAATTGCCGAGAAAATCGTTGTCTTTATACGAATGCATGATTGTACGGTGGGTATAAATTTATACGTTTTCGTCAGACTCTCGTGAGGATTCAGGTCAGTAAAACGTTTCGGAAATCGTTTCTCGTGCGGTGCCCACAAGTTGCCCCGGCGCTCCGGCGTTTACCTAACAGATATTCTCCTCGGGCGGAGAGGAACGTCCGCGATTCTTCGTGACTTTTACCATTTTACGGACACAAGTTGGGCGCCGTGGATGAAGAGCTTCGATCGCACAGTTTGAACGCGAATTAGGGTCAGACGAAGGCGTACACCGTGTTGTCTGATGCTCGTTCGCGAGCTCTTCCCTCATCGCTCTTAGACACTCGAGCGTATAGGCAACTGCTACCAGCCTCCCCGGGCTCACTTTCACTTCATTTTGCACAATAGGGGAGGGCCTCTCCGCAGCGCACTATCAATTCGCTCGAGTGCCGGACTCGAGAACATTAACAATTTTTCCACCAGCCGCCGATTACGTACACGCTCGACTTCTTACCGATTTCTTACCGATGGAGGAGAACGTGTCGTTGTTACTAAATTTTTGTGCAAAAATTTTTATCTGACGGCAATATTTTATAGTCATCAGATTAATTGTTTGTACATTTTTGTGGCACATTTACATCTCTACCAGTCAGAACTCTACCAGATAACAAATTTACCTACAATACCTACACTGTAAAAAAGTTTTGTTTGAAAATTAATAAACAGTATTGGAAGCCTTTTTACATAAACTGAAATTTCAAACACATATGCGGTGCAATTTTACAATAAAATTTGTATTTTTTTCATGAACATTTTTGTAAATTTTGCAGCAAAAGATTTGTAATTTTAATATCTGGTATTTTTATTTTACAAGCAAAGTACGAGTGCATTCCGTCGAGTGTGAATTCCGCCTCAATACGATATTTCGAAATGGAACCTTTCCAATAATCGGAGCTAAATTAACCGATAACATTGAGAGCCTCGACGGTGCAATCAGCGACTAAAAATCTTCTCGCAATCGCGATGGAGCCGTCCACCGTGTCTTGAAATCTCCGCGGGTAATTACTGATAATTGTCTTCTCTCGCGTCACGGCCATCGGGAATGACACTGTCGTTGATAATTCACGCGACGACGAAGCACACCGTATAAGGAGATTTCCGCAAAGTGGCGGGGAGAACGGCGGACCTCCCTCGAGATATCGCTCGGCAACGCGATATTATACTGCGAGGGTTTACAATCTTATCACAGACCGCACACGGCTCGCGGTAGACTCGACGCAAAGCCAGTCAGGTATACGCTAATGTCCAGTTCGCAGTGTTACACACATCGAACATTCTCGGGCGACAATTAAAAAAACAACGTCGCAATCAATGCCTCGCTTTAAAAAATAAATAAATAATTAAATACATTTTTGTAGTGAAAAATCTGCATTTGCAAAGTTCGAATTCTTTCTTTTTCTTCATATTTCTCGAGTTTCAAAGCGTGAATACAGTGCGAAACTTTTTCGAGTTCCTTATTTTTGTAATTAAAAACTCGTTTCCGTGACTGTTCGGAGTTTGTTCGTGTCGCGAAATATTGCACAAAATCACAGTGAAAATGGAAAGTATCGAGGACTTCGGCGATCTGGAATTTTGCTTCGGTAAAAAAGAAATCGTTTACATTAAAAGTGCATAAATTATGGATTTTTTCTTTTTTTTTCTTTTACATAACACAAATATGGCACTAGTATCGAACGACGTATCGCCAGCGAGCGACGGGCTAGTTTTATCTGCACATCCATTTAGATGACACACGAACCGACTGAGAAAGATAAACCACTGAACGTTATCTCGCTCCTCGATAGACCGGCAACGACGGACACTTCTCCAATCAATGTTCCGCCCGTCGCGTGTCTCGTACCATCGATGAAATTCATTTCCCACCTATCTCGTTGCATGTCTCGATGGAAATGGGATATCGTATTTTTGTGTGTGTATATATATATTGTTTCCTCATCGAGGAAGCTTCGTTTTGCTAAAAACATTGAAATTGTCAATTCGATTATTCACAAAAGTTGAAAATTGACATTTTCACATCGCTGTCTCATAATGCCTCTTTATACACGAAACTTCCGCTATGAGGAAGCCAAAAATACTTTCAAGTTACAAGTTTTATAAGAAATTTAAATTTTCAAGTTTTATAAGGAATTTCAATTTGCAAGTTTTATGAGAAATTTCAATTTTCAATCTTACGAGAAAGCGAATTGAAAATGTCAATTTTGTATTTTTTTTTGTTGCACAATTATTTTCCAAAGACGAAGTCTGTAGTCGTTTCCGTTTCTGTGCGTCGTGCTTCGACACTCTGGAATAATCATTCTAAAATAATCCGCCCTCGCGTCTGGATGCGCGAGATTTTTTTTTTTCCCAGAGCCATCTGAGCGATGATGCCGGAAGTTGCCGGTGACGTCGTGACAGGAACTCGTCGCAATCCTCTCTCGCAGTCAGTCAGTCAGACTGTCCGTCGCTCTGCGCCCTCTCTCTGTCTCTTCCGTCCTACGCATGGGCGCGGACGAGCTTTCGCACCCTCCGTTTAATTCTTTCACTGTCGAGGCGTGTGCCTCGAGCGCGCCTTCGTTCTTTTGCAGTGCGAACGTTTTCCTCAACCCCTTCGCATTAATCTTTCCTCTGCACGGGCCGACCGTAGGATTTTCTCTCACTACGGGTCTTATCTTGATCGGCGGCGAAGCGACACTTTTCCCGTCGTCACGCCGCACATACACTCGGTTGTCACGCGAGTCGTCACACCCTCGCGCCAGAGACACCCGCAATTACAAAGCCCTCGGGCGTTAAAAGGTGTCTCTCATGGGAGAAATTTCTTCGACCTTCTCCGTTGCATTTTTTTTTTTTTGTGTCTAGTTGAACGAAATTCAACGTTTGGAAGCGCGTTTCTAGCCACTGCCCATCCATGTCAAATTCTATTCCATGAGCTATGAAAATCGACCTCACATACATGACCTATACAATTGTGATTAAAAATTAATGCTCAGTGCATTAAAAACATTAGAAATACTTTATTTTTAATAATTTTCCTTAATTTTTCTATGAAAGTACTTTAATTTTTATAATTTACATTAATTTCAATAATTCACATTTCTTTTCATGAAAAAGTATATTAATTGTTCATCACAATTGTACAATAAATTTAATATACCAGTTTTCGCAACAAAAACTTTCTGTTCGGTACATTAAATTTACAATTTTTTTTTACAGTGAAGTTTTCTTTCTTTCTTATTTATTCGCATTTTTTTTCAAAGTTCTTTATAGAAAATGCAGCAGAGAGATGGAATGAGGAACGAATCATGTTTCACTTTTTTAAGTTTATTTGTAGTCATGATACTCGTATCTTTATATCCTTTCCGTTATTTTTTCATTTTTTTTATTGTTACCATTCGTTCTTCGACTCCGCCTTAATTCAATTATGTTTCCACTCACGAGATTGCCTCATATCCTTCCAGTCCGGCCGGTCGAACCTCCTAGATCCGATAATCGAATAACAACGAGTTTCTATACCTCATTGTATGTATGTATATCTGTATATATCCTTAGCGGAATGTAGGTGCTATATAATGGTCGGATGAACCATCTAGCGAACGTAGTTTCCTGGTCCATTATCATCGCTCGTCCATTCGCGATCCGTCATGCCGTCCCATCCAGCATCGACGACCACACCGATACCACTACCAGCCGCTCAATTCCTTCCGTCGCTCGATATCGCAATTCGGTATCATAGCCGAACCTCCGCTGAAGATACGTATAGACCGCGATTGGACTTGGAGCAATTTTATCTTGATACATGCAATCCACTCCACGTCGGACGTCTATGTCAGTTTATTTATTAAATTATTAAGTTATTAAATTATTGAATTATCATTACATTATTAAATTGATTTAGATTTCACTCGACGTAACGCTAAGATTGTAAAAAAAATATTGTTACGTTCGCGTTTATCTTTTGGCGATTAGAAACTGAAACAGTGTCCTTTCAACTACTTACATTTTTTTATTTTGCAAGACGGCGTCAGTCGGGAATTGGTCTTCTATGTTCGATAAACAATTCGATCAAATTAAAGAGGATGCGAATTTGTCCGATAAACTTTTCGAAATCGCAATCTAAACCGCGCTCAACGAAATTTTAAGAATCACCGAGCGATTCGTCGACAGGGAAATTTAATCATCAACTAAGAGACGAAGGCTCCTCGATGCCAAACTTGATATCAGTGTGAAGACAGAGCCCCAAGTACTCTCGAGGTTCGCGGGTTCACCTTAATGAGGAACTTCTCTGATTATGATTTGTTTCCTTTTTTTATTGCAGAACCTAAAAAACGCCGTTTCCATCCACTGCGCGGTCTGAGGAGGATTTTTAGGCGAAAAAGTCGGGGTGCGGCTGACGCGCGACTGGGTTCACGGAACGGAGACCGGGACAGCGATCTGATAAACCGTGACCGAGAGGAAGTGACTCTCAGACATCCAGCGGGTCGCCCGGAGGAGGCTCGAAGCCGCAGTGCCAGCGAACTACTCACAGACTCGTGCGACAGAGAGAGGCATGCATTTTCGTATTAAAATTTAATTGTAGACATTTAAAAAATTTTTTTTATTGAAAAAAAACAACCCAAAAATGAAGATATTTGAGGAATAGTAGAGTGTGTCAAGAATTTCACGGATTCTGGCGTAATTTTACAATACTTTCAGACCCCTCATAGACTGGCCGAGAAAATATCGAGTCGCCACTACCGTCAGGACGCATATGTCGTTCAATAAGTAAATATATACATAATTCGTGTATATAAAATGTTTTTTTTTTCTTTTTCCGGGAGATTGTCGAATTTCTGTGCCGTCGAAGCTTTAGTTTTGTTCGTCCTTCGTAACAGAGTATCGTTGACGAAAATAAAAGAGAGCTGCAGTAATTGTTGGTCAGACGATGCTTCAGGGATTGTTGTCGAAAAAAAGCCCGACTGACGGACGGACGGCTTAATTGACCGACCAATATCGCGATATCTAATATACACAAAAATTTATGTCGGGGAATAAAATTCGGAAATATTGTAAGGTGTCCAAGGGGACAGAAGTCATCTGCTGGGAACTTTTCATGCGGACTCTTTATAATTAACGAAAAAAAAATGAAAATGAATTCCTTTAAACCTTCAAGTGCAGAATCTGGTTCAACGAGGACCTCGAATTTTTCAATACGCAACCTTCGAACGATCCGAATAACAAGCTATCGTGCTAAAAATTCTGTAAAAATTCACAGACGTACGTTGAAGTGGTGTTTTTTTGATAATACAGAAGAAAATTTATTATTAGTCATTTGCGATCGGCAAAAAGTCCCCGGTACTTGAAGGCTTAATGTTAAAAATGTTAATCGGTAATTAACAACGCCCGAAAATTGCAAGTTCAAAATTACCTCTCGTCCCATTAACTTACAACACTATTGGGCAGAGAGTCTGAGGAAACGATTCTTTTATTAAAAATATTTTTTTTTTTTCAAACAAAAAAAAACCTGCCGTGTACTTCGAAAATCCGAAAAAAATTCTGCAACTGCAAATTCTGAAAATTTCAAGACCACAATTGCCTCTCGCTCGTCGTCTTGCAATACTATTGGGCATCGAGTCTGAACAAACAATTCTTTTATTAAAAATGTATTTGTCCTCAAAAAAGGACCCCGCCATGTATCTCAAAAATCCCAAAAAAGCTGCAACTCCAAATTCTAAAAATCAAAAGACCACAATTGCCTCTCGCCCGTTGTCTTGCAACAGTATCGGGCATCGAGTCTGATCAAACAATTCTTTTATTAAAAATTTATTTGTCCCCAGAAAAGGACCCTGCCATGTATCTAAAAAATTCGGAAAAAGCTGCAACTCTAATTTCTAAAAATCACAAGACCATAAGTGCCTGTCGCCCGTTGTCTTGCAACTACAGGGCATCGAGTTCAAAGAAACGATTTCTCTATTAAAAATGAATTGGCCCCAAAAAACGCCCTGCCATCTATCTCGAAGTATCCGAAACGAACTCTGCAGCCTCGTGGTCCATTCGTGTGCAGTATGCAAGCGTCCGGTTTTATCGTGTCTGCTCCCGAGCTTTTGTGTCTCGTGCCTATCTCGCAATTCACCCGCCGTGCAAGCCCGTTTCCCTTTTCGTTTCCGTTCCTCGCTCTCCGGGCTTGGTTTATTGACGAAGACAAACTTGAAATTCCAGTGTGTTCCTGAGGCGCAGCGGCGTGGAGGAGTCCTTCGCGAAGCTCCGAGGAGGCGCCGGTCAACTGTCCGTATCTCACGACAGCGTTTTCCCGGGGGAGGTGCCCCACACTCGGCCGCTGTCCTCTCTGGATCCTCTGGCGACCCTCGAGGTACGTAGCGGGACGGCTTCAACGGACTCCGATATTCATCCGCGGCTCCCGGGACTGCCGCATCGGATGCACAATGTCGTGCACAAATTATATTGGTCGCTAAATAATCAGAGAGACCCGGACGGGAGTTTCTCGTACACGTAAAATTACGCGGATGAGGGCACTAAATTATTCGCACGGCGATATCGGGCGCGGATATGGAATCCCATAAATCTTACGAAGTCCCGACCGAAGGTGCGGTCGACGAAATTTTCGACGGTCGGACATCGAATTCGTATTTTTTTTTTTTTTTAATTATTTCGTGTTGGCTTAAGGTAGCTATGTCGCTTCCCGCTCATCTCCCACAAGTTATCAAAAAGAAAGGGAATGTTGCAAGTACTTCTCGATGGTATAAAAATCTGAAAAAATGCATGCATATTAAAGGCACTGAAAAGATTCATTTTGCATAGTAATAATTCCAAAATGTTATTGACAAATTTATGAAAAAATTAATTGTTTAACAAATTACCCGGCAAAATAACTTTTTTTTATTGAAAATGATTCATTCATTTTTCTGAATACGTATGAATATTTTCAGATTTTTCAATTAGTTTTGATTTTTGTATGTTTTTCCGACATTTTTTCCATATAAAAAAATTAAAAAATCAAAGCTAATTGAAAAATCTGAAAAAATTCATACTTATTCGGAAAAATAAACGAATCATTTTCATAGAAAAAAAAGTTGTTTTGCCGGTTCAATTTGTTGATCAATTAATTTTTTGATTAATTTGTTAATAACATTTTGGAATTATTATTGTGCAAAATTAATCTTTTCAGTATCTTTAATCTGCATGAATTCTTTCAGATTTTTACATCATCGAGAGGTACTTGCAATATTCGCTTATTTTTCTCGAACTTATGCGAGATGAGCGGGAAGCGACATAGCTACCTTAGGGCCGTGTGAAAGATATACGGTAAAAGTGGGGAATATGGCCCGATCCATATATCATTGATTTACGTGTTAATCGAAGTGGGCCATATTCACCACTTTTACCCTACCACGTGACATGAGTGCGAGAGAGACAGATGAATTTTTCGAATCAACGCCATTTAAAACCGGTTGACATTTCGGATAAAACGAAAGCATTATCGGACGCGGTATTAAATTGTACATCCGCTAATGGTTTGCTTTTTCCCGAAAAGTCTACCATCTCTGAATCGCATTCATTACAGATTTTGGTTACCGACTGAGTCGGTAACCAAACGTCGTTCACACGTCCTTAAGGTAGTTATCGCGCGGGAACGATTTTCATACGAAATCGTTAAAACTTTACGAACTTGTTATTCAATGCTTCACGAAAACATGTAAATTTTTAAAAAATGATTGACCATCTAGAACGCAAGTTTTTGTGATTTTCGAAAAAGTCCTTATTCACGGCGTTTCCTATCTATCGTGCAAATTTGATTACTTTCTCAATCACCGTAAATAATTCCTTCTTACGAGTTCAATAATTTTTTTTTTTGTACATTAGTTGAATGTTTAACGATCCTTCTCGAAAAATTGTAAGGCAATTCACCATCTAGTTACGGAGATAAAAAATAGTAAAGATTGTTTTATATTGTTCCTGA
>JAPYZD010005226.1:0-10170 GCA_030522725.1 Ichneumoninae sp. B BG-2022a | reverse complement strand
ATTTTTTCAGAATTTTATAACATTGGGAAGTGTTTGCAATTCTTGCCCGAATTTCTCGAATTTAGGCAAAATGAACACCACTCGCTCCAACCTCCTTAAGACAAGGAAGCTTTGTCTGCACAAAAAATATGACTCGGAGGGCTTCGTCGTCATCGATCGATGAGCGTTCTGGATTGATTCACCAAATATTATAAAACGTATCGTACCAGACATATCAAAATTTCCGTAAAAATATATATTTCTGACACTCTTAACGTCAACGAGTGGTTCGGCCAGATAGTTGGATACCAAGGGAGTCATTCCCGAGTCACTCGTTTGCTGTATTCATTGATATGTTTATACGCATAGAGCTGCAGAACGTATACATTTTGCAAACGAGTAACTCGAGAATAACCCCTCTGGATTTCGTGGCATAGGATACAATATATGTGTCATCCGGCGGGAGGGTGCAGAGAAACGGATGAACGCTGGCGCGCGCCATCCCCTTCCGTCAATGTAGAATTTCGTGGTCTCCCAAATACCGACAATAGAACCCAACAATGAATAGGTAGGGGCTGTTTGCGGCGCGAAACCGTATACGGTACTCTACGCCGCCGTATGCCACAGTATGTACATACCGGGAAGGAATAGCGCGCTATCAACGCGGAACTAGCTGCAGCAGCAACTACAGTTGGTCCGCACCGTTCCCCACGCACGAGGCAGAGGTTGCCGATCGGTACCGTGTAACAGGCAGCGCGAACATCGGTGGAACCACCAGAAGAGTACAGAATAGGCAGCAGCACAACCGGAAATGTGTGCATCCAGCTGGCTGCGCGACATCCTTTGGTATGCCTCAGGCTCATCCGATATCCAGATATCCAACGTTGCTGTAGCCATGGCCGTGACAATGTACCGTCCAATTCAACCGGGACCATAATTCTCTTTTCTTCAAACCTTCGTGCTTCGAAAAAATCCACGCGTATCGCGGATTTCCGCAAATCCCGCCACGCGGAGAACTTTGTACATGCCGAGAAGGAACAGCTTGCCATCAACGCGGGAGTGACTGGAACAAGAACCAGAGTTGGCTAGAGCTGGTCCGCGCCGTTTTCCACGCACGAAGGAAAGGTTGCTGGTTTGTACCGTGTAAGAGGCAACGCGAACACCATTGGAAGACCAGAGGAGTACAGAGGAAGCAGCATTATGCTCGGAAATGTGTGCGTCCAGCTGCCCAAATAGAAATTTTCAAGCGTTACATCGGGTTCTGACAAAGTTCTGACGAGGCCCTCTAAAGCCTCCTCTGGATTCTGTCAGGGCCCGATGTAACGCTCCAAAGTTTCTACTCAGATGGGTGCGCGACCTCTTCCGGAATACCTCATGTTCATCCGACATGTTACCGCAGCCACGACAATGTATCGTCCAATGTAGCCGGGATCGTAGTTCTCGTTTCTTGAAGCCTTCGTGCTTTCGCGAATATATTCGCGAGTATCGCGGATTTCCACGAATCCGACCATGCAATTTCCATCTTTCCGAGAACTTTGTTTGCACGGTTCGTGTTCACCGCTACGTAAATGAACGGATGAACTTAAGCCCGTTCACAGACATGAGGGCAGGCTGCAGCCCGGGGACGACACCCCAGGGCACAATCTTGCCTACCTTACAGTTACGTCCCAGTAACGTCATCTCGCTCTCTCAAGTGTGTTTCTTTCCCTCTCGTTCCCTCCGTCTCTCCTTTCTTTTGGTCTTTCTCACCCATTCTCAGCCCTTCAGCCTCGAAGCTTTCCTCACGCCACAGCGAGACTCCACGCGCTCATATTACCAACGTGGAACGTGGGTAATACCGAGTCACCGGTGCGCCGGAGGATGAAATCGTGAACCGGTGGGAAAAAGAAAAGCCGCACGGTTAACGTTACGTTTGGCTCGTTACGTAGTGGCGGAGCGACTCGTGACTCGGAGCACCTACGCCCTCCCAATGCCACCCCCCCTCCCCCCCCCCGGCTCATGTAGGTGCACGACGTCAGTTTTCTGATATTATGTTTTCTGGGACGAACGTCGATGCGAACACGTACAACCGGAAAGCTGCCGTAGACGTCGTTACCGAGCCGTCGCTTCTGAACCATAAATCTTTATGGTAAAGAAAAGAGCAGTAGCACAAATTTCTCTACACACATGAATCATGAATGGATTCAAATGGATGTGTCGTAAAGTAAGAAGTTCACTGTAAAAACAAGCGTTTTATCAAGTGTGTTGAAACGACTTACAACAACACATTACATGTGCTGTGCCAACCAAGTGCATTAATAAAAAAATACGTGTTGGTCACAATGCACTTCTTAGTGTTTTACTACAGAACGCCATTATTAGAATGCACGTTATGTGTGTTGTTTCAACGTGTTTACGGCCTAACAATTCGCTTGGTGTACTACAAGTACATGCTTTATAAATGAAAATACTAGGAAATCAACACACTTGCATATGCGTTTGATTCAATCGCAATATGGCGGATTCGTATATCGCACAGCACGATCATGGACAAGCCATCCGATATTTTCAAGTGTCGTATGTGCTATTTTGACGTTGCGTCTAATAATCAGCTATTGCACCCAGAAAAATTATTTATTTGACGGCCACCGTTTATTCGGTTTAAGTAAAATATTTATTTGATTTAAATAAATATTGGTAAATCATTGTAATTATTTTGTAAGATGAGTAATTGTTGGTACAGCCTCATTTCTTTTCGACACTAACGCATTACAGTACCAATTGTCAACATGTGATGCAGGAGGGGGGGGTTGAATACACCTACAACCCTGAAAAAGGTAATGACATGCGTGAATGCGTTTAAAGCATATTGAAACAATGACACGTAAAGCATGTAAGATTTACACATTTCACATATGTTGAGAATCAACGCACCTTCAAGCGTGTAAAAAGTGACACACGATTTACGCGCCTGAAGCGTGTTGAAACAACACGCTTGTTTTAGGAAGTGTCGATCAATGCTTCGCTAGGAATGTCAAATCTTGAGAATCGATGACACATTTCTGTCAGCCGACGGTAGGATTGATTCGAAAAGTTGTGTAGCAATTTCACGCGTGCGGAATACTTCGCACGTGTGCATATCCCGTTATTTATGCACTCCCGCAGGAACGAGAGGATAGCCGTGCGTGCTCTCGAGGTATACCGTTGAGAATATCATAGCAGTATATGGAGGCACATTGCCGTATGCATGTTTCATTTTATGGGGTGAAATATGTCGCCTAAGCGGGGCGCGCGCGCACGCCCCTAGAAGGAAATACGACTCGTGTCGATGACGACGACTGCGGAACGTAACGCTGGCACGTCGCTCCGGGGAATATAATGCGACAGGACTGGACTGCGGAGGAGAAACGTGCAACGTATTACGGCCGGATTGAAGTACGCAAAGGGACCGGGAATGGCGGCTGCACGGAACGGGGGAATGGAGGAGGAAACTTCAAAGAAAGCTTGTAGCAATCGTAGCCTTCGTAATCACTGTCCGTTATCCGAGTACACCGAGAGGGGTGACGACATTTAATAATGTTGCAACTTCTCAGTTCCACTTCTGGGACGGCGCACGAGCGTGCTGAAAAGCGATAGACGGATGGACGGAGAGATTTAACCGAGATCGGGGCGATTCATCCTCAACGTAAATTGCGTTACTCTTTTGAGATATCGAAGATCTCTTCTCGTTTAATTCCGCACAACCCGAGTGCAAAAGGGTTGAATCAATTGGGATTCAATTTGTTAAAGGCATTGTCGTCCGGCTCGGCTGGCGCGACGAGATAAAAGTGAACGAAAGTTTGAATGACAATAATTGTTCGGCGGACAATGCGCCGGAAAATTGTTCAGGGCTCGAGGACGCGCAACGCTAAAGAGCAACGGGGTCTTCGAGGACAATGAAGTTTATCATTTTCAGTATAAAAACACTTGAAATCTTTCGAGTACACTCGTTGCTCTTGAAGCACGGAAAGTGTCCTGGACGGTGAGTCAAGGAGAGGAGCGTACAACTTTTATTTCCTTTCACTTTGAGATACTTCCACTAACGAATCGGATAAAACGCGGAAAATGAATTTCTGCAAAGTAAGTGCGCGCCTTTTTCATACATGCCCCCCATAACGCACTCATCCACCGGCAAGAACACGCTATGAGGACTTTTCACTCGGCGCCACAGGGAATGCATGATGCGAAAAATGGCCTCGCATTCGATGCACAAATAGCATAATTTAGTGTTAGTTAATTAATAATCGCGACGGTATTATTCGGGAAAAAGTCATTAGAGTAGTTAGAGGTAAAAAAAAATGATCTATAAAAAAAGAGGCAATATAAATTCTACCTTTGCGTCATCGCCAACGGGAGAAACTAAAGTCTGTCTGGTCGAATAAATAACTGTTCATTTAAAGGATTTATTCATACTTTTATTATAAAAAAATATGACCGTGCTTCAAAGCGTTATAGCAGTTCTTTGCATTATGCAGCAGCCGCCACCTGCGTCCGAAGTTCATTGGGGTCTTTTTTCACAATGGTTAGTCTCCTGTAAGGAGTTCTCATAGGCTACTCATTTATACATTGCCAACAACGAGGAACCCACAAGTTCCGCCAACGGACGAACGGGAGATAGTAAAGTTGGTTTAGTCGAATAAATAACTGCTCTCGTTTGAAGGGTTTATTTCAGAGCTGGGCAAAGTACCAACAAATACTTCAAGTACAAAGTACAAAGTATCAAATACTACATTGATTAAACACTTTTTTTACTCCTTTAAAAAACTAACAGGGTCTTTCTCATTTTTTTTAAGGTGTTACTTTAAAAAAAAACATTTTAAGTAAATTTTTAAAAAGAATTTCTAGATAAAAATATACTTATAGAAAAGATGAGACGGATAATCAAATATTAATAGAAACAGGATCTTATGCTACTTCAGTACTTGACGTTATGCTTGCTCATCGAGTTTCCGAAATGGGGGCGTGTATTCGGAAAATACGTGTACTTGATACTTGAAATCGCAAAATAGTACTTGTGTACTTCAAATACTTACCTGAAGTGCCAAACAAGTACCCGGTACTGCAAGTATAAGCCAACTCCGGTTTATTAAAATTTTTATCTAAAAAATATGACCGTGCTTCAAAGCATTGCAGCATTTTTGCATTATGTAGTAGCCGTCTCTTGCACACCGAGAAAAATAAATGGTTGGATTAAGCAAATACGCGGTGAGACACGTTCAAAGGTGTATTATGTTGGTACAACAAAAATGTTTGTTTCAATCGACAAATTATGAATAAATTGATGCATTTGCATCAATTTATTCATAATTTGTCGATTATTTAATCGTTTAATCGTTTGACAAAACAATGTTTCATTTCTACCAAACAAATAACAGCTTTGAACGTATGTCGACTTAAACCAACCAATTTTTTTGCTCAGTGCATAAATGCGACCTTTTTTCAGTTTTTTTGCACAGTTAATCTCCTGTAGCGAGTTCTCATAGTCTACTTATTTATACATTGCCAGCATCGAGGAACTCACAACTTCCAGGCGGCGTGACTGCTTCCAGAGCTTCCGAACTCACGTGTTGCCAGGGCTTACCCACGTCGAGAGAGTCGCCGATGCGCGAATCTTGCGGCTGTGCGATGCTGAAGTGCCGAGCGGAAGCTCACCCTCGCCCCGCATCCCGTCTCTCGCGCAGACCCTTCCGAAATATTAGTCAACAGAGCCGTGCGAATTCATCGGGGCAACTTCCTGCTTGGCTATGGTACAAATTCAACGGCACGGTGATGTGAACATTTTATATGAATAAGTTTCACATTCGTTCGTCCGATTTGGGAAATTGACCCATCGTAGCGTAAGTACGCTAGGTCATGCAAACATCCGGTTACCATTTCATGGATATCAGAGATCTCTTGGAAAAATCCCGGCTGTAATAAATCATATAACTTCAGCCCATCTTGTTCAAACAGCGTTACTTAAAAAAACAAAAGGCGAACAATCAACCAGTCATAATTTTGCGGAGAACAGAGTTTGCCTTTTGCATGAGAGAGATCTCACAACCGTTTATGCTAAGTATCAGAATGGTTAAATAAACCTTTATAATTTTTGGTCTATAGGTACGTGTGACGGCACGTGAATATCGTAAAACTGGGTAATGTGGATATCAGAGATTTTGTAGATATCAGAGATCTCTTGTGAAAATACCGACTTTAATAAGTCACATAACTCTAGATCCCTCTGGTTTCTACAGTGTGACTTGAAAAAAAAAAAAACTTTAGCCCGTCATAATTACGCACAGAACAGAATTCGCCCTTTACACGAGAGGGATTTCATCACCGGTTATCCTGACTATCATAATGGTTGAATAATCCTCAATAATATAAGCTCTCAGCGATACGAAAATTCAGGCGTACAGATATGCATTAAGGCACACAAATGTCGTGAAGCTGGGTAACATTAACGATGGTGTATTGAAACACGAATGGCAAATATTACTCACCGGTAGGCAAGGCAGGTAATATTGCACAGTCGGTTTCCGGTATACCAATTCCCGTGTACACGCCGGAGCGAGACCGTTGGGAAGGCAGCGCGAAACGTAATATCGTGGTCCATTTTGGAATGGCTGTAGTCGAGGGTATTATACATAGATATATAATTCCTGTACGACGTAGCGATTCATATGCCCGGTAATACCCACCAGCCAAAAATGGACGTTCAAAAATGGGAAGAAAAGTCGACGGCTCAGCGGATAGCAAGGTTTTTATTTTCTCAAGGAGCGCCACGGGATAAGAGCGTGTTAGAGAGACCGGGGAGTGAGGATATTTGCCGTGGGGGCCGAGGCCTTCTTCGACTTACGTTGGAGTGGCGAAAAGCTATGAAGACTCAATGGTGGGAATCGAGAGAAGTCCCGACGGGAAGCTCTCGGGAGCTCCGAATCGACAAGTTTCGTTACGAGCGAGAGAAAGAGAGAGGGAGGTAGAAACGTTAAAATATAAAGAGAAAAATAAAAGAAGGCTCTGAGAGCACTGGGGAGAATTTGAAATTCCGCACGGGCAGGATTGTTCGGCAACGTTAACTTCGGGGTCAGCGATATCGCCACGGCACGCTACCTTATTGAATTTCATCAATTTTCTCGCTGGATACGTTGGCTCTCGGATGCGTGAACTTGGGCCAGATGAGGCTCCACTTCCGCTCTCCTCATCTCGCTGATATTCGTGGAAAATTATCGGGCGAAATGTATCGCTTCTGGAGCGATAATGACGTGCATGCACACATGTGAGCGGTAACAACGCTCCGTTGCATACGTAGCGGAGAAATCCTCGGTACAAATTTGGTACATCCAATATTTCGGTATGAGGCGGCGATTGTTCTGCTCCCAAGCTATCGGGTCGTGTTCCCGCATTGGTTTAACAGTTCAATGACTTATATCAGTGCTGGGTAGTACTTGAAGTACCTTCGAGTATTTGTTTGGTACTTGAAGTACCGTCGGGTACTTGTTTGGTACGTGAAGTACCTTAAAGTAGGGGAGGACGGGGCAAAATGGGGCAACGGGGCAAAACGGGGTTTTTGGGCAAAACTAAATTTTCCAATCATTTTTGGATCGGACAAGGTTGCAAAACTGGGCAGAAAAGCCTGATGTATCCGATAGGGCGAATTCGGACATCCAAAAATTATTGGAAGATTATTGGAATGATTGGAAATTATTGGAATTATTGGAATTATTATTATTATTGTTATTTGGACGTTTTGCCCAAAAACCCGGTTTTGCCCCGTTGCCCCATTTTGCCCCGCTCTACCCTACTTGTTTGGTACTCGAAGTACCTTCGAATACTTGTTTGGTACCTGAAGAACCTTCGAGTACTTGTTTGGTACTCAAAGTACACCGCCCGTCATTGATGCCTGGTATTCCTGGATCTTGCTCGATGTCTTAATGAGATGTTATCGAAGATGTCAAGCAAGACATCCAGCAAGACATCCAGTCTTGCTAGATATCTTCGATTCCGTTGAGACATTGAGTAAGACATTGAGTAAGATATCCAGCAAGATAGACAAATCAGAAAAACCAACAAACGCGCTTGAGAAATATTTCAAATAATTGTGATGCTTTGTACTTTATAGGTGAAGTATTTTTTGATGTATTGCCCAGCTCTGATTTACATCAACTACTACGACGATGTACCGTTGTCTCCCCCGTTTCAACCAGAGTGATCGAGCTTCGGCGATATCAACCACCTTTACCCTAATTAGTTATATTCGCCCAAAACCAAACATGCGAGTTGTAATTCCACTCAACAGTAACAACATATTAACCAGGCGGTTGTTTTCGCTTCACCGCTCACGAAGCATTGTAAATTGGCTTTGTCCGACCCGCGCGTATTCGCAATTGGCCAAATTCGATGTATTCCCAGCTCGTCACTTTCTCATCGTATTTATCATCCGCGTAAGGTTTTCCGTTACGCAATTTCCAGGCTAAAAATACCATTGTCGAATCGCACGTTCGCGTTTCTCGAAGAGTTTTTTTTTTTTTTTTTTTTTCAAAATAAAAAGCCACTCACATCGCGATCGAGTAAGAGAACGTGAGTGGAGAGGTACGTGTCGCGGAGAAAAAAAGATCAAAGAGGGTAACACGTTCTGCGTTAGGTGGAATATGAGAAAAGTGAAAAGATACAGAAAGAAGAGTCCCGGAGAATCTTAAAAGGTAATATACGCGGGACGGGACTTCTTATCACTGTAGGAGCCGTCGCACGGAACTCGAAGTTTGCCATGTGCCGCGAGACGTTTTCCCAGCGACGGGTGAGCCTCGGCGCCTCTTGCAACCCCAGCGTGCGGCATCCTGTCCTGGGCGACTCCGCTTCTATTGAAATCTATTCAATTTACTTTTGCCCGGAAGAAAATCTGGTGGGTGGTCCGTTGACGACTACGGCGCAGGCGAGAATCCTTCGAAGCCAAGGAGATAGTGGAGAGAACGTACAAAGTGAGGAAAAATAGTTTTGATAAAGACGGCACGGGAAATGGAACCGAGCCAGGGGGAACGACGGGGAAAGTGGATAGAGGAATAATAATGCATGAATCGCCGACACGCGCGTTGTACGACGCTTTGCCGGACGGCGGCGAAATAATTGCTGGGAAAACGGTCGGAACGGGACGGCAAACATTTCGATAGCCGGGCGATAATTAATCGGAGATCAGCGCGAATTTTATTTGCCCGGCGAGTGGCAAAGCTGCTTTGAGCGAAGCTTCGCGCGTGTGTGGACGAAGCGGGCGCATGGCAAACCAGACGCGAAAGCGTGGTGAAAATGAAAATTTTACCCCAACCCCCGGGAGCGCCACATCGTTCAGCCAGCACCCTCGAAGTTTCGAGTACCATTGCCCGCGAAGTGAAACCCTCGAAACTCCTCGGTGGAAGGCTCGTGGCGCCGGGGATACGCCGTGAACGCGAGAGGCTGTTTCAATTTTCGAACAATTTTCTGAGTCACGTAGTTGAGAGCTCGTCGGGATAGTGTGTACACACTCACACGCGGTCGCCCGCGCTTACACTTCCGTTATGCTGTTCTCTCTCTTTCTCTCTCGTTCTACGCAGTCGGAATCTCTCCCGAAAGTCTACGCGCCCCGGTGGTAGCGAGAGAAAAGCACAAGACTTGTTTGAATTACCGAGATTAAATGAGTCGTGCGGGAAACGATGACGCATGTACTTGCTCTGCATTAAGGAGGTTGGAGCGAGTGGTATTCATTTTACCTAAATTCGAGAAATTCAGGCACGAATTGCAAATACGTCCCAATGTTATAAAAAGCTGAAAACATTCATACTATTATAGGCATTGAAAAGACTAATTTTACATAATAATAATTTCAAAATGTTATTAACAAAATGTTGAAAAAAAATTGCTCATCAAAATATGTGGTAACTCAACTTTTTTTTTATAAAAATGATTTGTTCATTTTTCGGAATACGTATGAATTTTTTCAGATTTTTATCTTTATTTTGATTTTTCTTATTTTTTACATGAAAAAATGTGCAAAAGTCAAAATAAAGATAAAAATCTGAAAAAATTCATACGTATTCCGAAAAGTGAACGAATCATTTTCATTACAAAAAAAAAGTTGAGTTACCACATATTTTGATGAACAATTTTTTTTCAACAATTTGTTAATAACATTTTGAAATTATTATTATGTAAAATTAGTCTTTT
>JAPYZD010005225.1:0-25618 GCA_030522725.1 Ichneumoninae sp. B BG-2022a | reverse complement strand
AAAAAATTAATTGGTTAACAAATTACCCGGCAACAAAACTTTTTTTTCTATGAAAATGATTCGTTTATTTTTCTGAATACGTATGAATTTTTTCAGATTTTTAAGTAATCGTTGATTTTTGTTCAATTAAAAAAAAATTTTTTAAATCAACGATTACTTAAAAATTTGACAAAATTCATACGTATTCAGAAAAATAAACGAATCATTTTCTCAAAAAAAAAAGTTTTGTTGCCGGGTAATTTGTTAACCAATTAATTTTTTGATGAATTTGTTAATAACATTATGCAATTATTATTATGCAAAATTAATGCTCTCAGTACCTTTAGTATACATGATTTTTTTCAGATTTTGACACCAGATTTTTTCAGATTTTGGCAAAGAAGTACTTGCAATTTTCTCTTATTATTGTCGAACTTATGCGAAGTCAGCGCGCAGCGAGTCTCCCTCCTTAAGTGTCCGGGCATTGGTACGTTTATCTTACCCTCTCGTTTTTTCGCCCCTCGAAGTTGTCCCGTCGAGGATAAAGCACAGGTGTCCTGTCCGTGTCACAGTCCGAGTTCCGAGATCGAGCCTCGTCGCGATCGCCGGCGCGCTCGATACCGGCAGCAACTTCTGTCCCTAATCATACTTATTGTTAAAGAGACAAATCATAGCGTTGCGCTGCGCAGCATCCCCACGAATCCCCTTGATTCTACGACGGTGGTCGTTTCTTCGCCGAGATTAATTTTAATTGGCCGGTGGGCACAAGACTGAATTGAGATTTATGAAGTAAATTCATTGTTTCGAGTCGTCGTCGCCAGAGCGGAGAGCACCAGCTACCCGGCTGGACCACCAACACCGCTTGTTCGCCGTTTGCTACTGATTCTCTCACTCGGTCCAATCGCTTCGTCCACCCCCTCTCTCCCCCCTTCCCCCCTCCCCACCCGCTCCAAACTAACTCTGATACACGAATATCAGGGCCTCGGCTCGATCGCTCCTATTCCGTGTGTCCGTCTGTCCGCTCGCTATCAAACAGTGTCTTCTGTGACTCTCTGGCACAGAAATATACGCGGTAATGCGACGGAGATAGGTCGACGAAGCGGTAATTATATCTCGATTAAAAAAATGGTGCATAGTCAAAAAAGTTTGTACTTTTTATAACAACTTATTGTCCATGACTTGCACAATTTTTTATTTGTTGATTTTATAGTTTTACAAATAAAAGCGCAGACTAAAGTTGTTAATTGCACGAGAAATAAAAGGGCAGGTTCGTAATATTCAAACTTGAACAAAACGAGTTTGTTACTTATTGAACAAAATTATTTTTATGAAACTTTGTATTCTGATTTTACGAAATTATTTTTTTACTTTGCATGATCCATCTTTCAACGATAAATAAAATATGCGTAGCGCATTGACTCAACGGTCGACACAGAAAAATCCGACTGAATCAAATCCGAAGCCTCTTTCTTGTTAAAAAATATATGGTTATATACAATACGTATTATATGTATAAAATTATACAGATAAAAATAAATAAAATAATAGCAGCGATATTTTTTAATGAATATAGAACAAATTATTTTATTGAATAACTTTTTCACTAACTCGGCGAGTAGTAAATCTAAAAAAAAAGAAAAATTGGGACTTTACCATATAATTAAAAGACCTTTTATTCCCGATCGGATCGGAAACGTTCGCAAAGATAAAAAAATTTTATCGCGTAATATTTTCGTCCATAATTTTGGGCTTCTCTAAGATGTAGTACTTAAATTTGAATGCTTTTTCTGGTCAACATGTCCGTATGATATTTTACTAACGCGGCGTGATTTAAATCTAAAAAAAAAGAAAAAAATTGAGCCTGAAATATATTGTTAAAAAACCCTTTATTCCTGATTGGGCCAAAAAGAGTCGCGAAGATAAAAAATGTTCATCACCGAACATTTTTGTCAATCATTTTGTGCTTAAATTTGAATGCTTTTTCTGGCCAACACACCAGTATGACGTTTCACTAACGCGGCGAGATTTAAATCTAAAAAAAAGAAAAAATTTGAGCCTGCAATATATTGTTAAAGAACCTTTTATTCCTGATTGGGCCGGAAACGTTCGCGAAGATAAAAAATTTTCATCACGGAACATTTTAGTCCATCATTTTGTGCTTCTCGAAGATGCAGTGCTTAAATTAGAATGCTTTTTCTGATCAATATACCCGTATGACGTTTCACTAAAGCGGCGAGTATTACATCTAAAAAAAAAAGAAAAAATTTGAGCCTGCAATATATTGTTAAAAAACCTTTTATTCCTGATTGGGCCGCAAACGTTCGCGAAGATAAAAAATGTTCGTCACGGAACATTTTCGTCAATCATTTTATGCTTCGCTAAGGTGCAGTGCTTAAATTTGAGTGCTTTTTCTGGTCAATATACCGTGATGACGTCACAGTTCGGTGACGCGAGAGTTGACGAGACGATCTCGTCAGAGGCAGCGGAAATCGCTTAATTTCGTGGCTCGTATAAGAGGCTGCCACGGTGAATTTAATATTCGGGGTATCCCCCGGCTGAGCGGGACCGAGCGAGAGTAACGTCGCTCTTCACGGACGGTTTGTGAGTGATGATAGAGCGAGGAGGGCGGAAAGGGGGGAACGGAGCGAGAACGATATCTCTCCCAAAGGGCGCTGGATGATGAGGACCTCCTTGGAGTTCGCGGGAGTCGCAGTCGAGACAAGCGGAAGGGAAAGGGAAGTGGGTTTGTCTCTTCCATACACAGCCGGCTGGCATACTCTCCCCGACTCCCTGATAACATTGCGTCACGCTTTCACGACGAATACGACGACGGAAGTGAGCTATATTCGGCACGGGACTCGAATTAGAGGGCTCTCGCGGTTACGCTAGCGCGAAAATACGTTACACACCACATCCTAGACGGGGCAATCGAGCTCGGCCGGGAACCCTCTCGACGCCCTGCCTCATGTAGAAACAATTGAAATCCTTAAAATAATTAATATCATTTCACATGTCGCTAAAATTTTTAATACATTTTAAAAAAATATTAAATGACAATTCTATATAATAATATAATACATACATGTTATTAAATGTGTTTAATATTATTAAATGTATCATATTATATTTGGAAATTTTTATAAATTTTTTGCTAAAATGCATTGAAACTTTTTTTATGGTGTATTAACTGTGTAATAATTGTGGACTCGGTGGTCCACTCTATGTCTCATATTTAAATAGTTGACCGGACAATGTAGCTCGGCTGGAATATGCACTTTCAACGCCCTGCCTCATGTAGAAACAATTGAAATCCTTAAAATAATTAATATCATTTCACATGTCGCTAAAATTTTTAACACATTTTTAAAAAATATTAATTGGCAATTCTATATAATAATATAATAAATATATGTTATTATTAAATGTATTATATTATATTTGAAAATTTTTATAAATTTTTTGTTAAAATGCATGAAAACTTTCTTTATGGTGTATTAACTGTGTAATAATTGTAGACTCGGTGGTCCACTCTATGTCTCATATTCAAATCCTCCACCGGGCAATGGAGCTCAGCCAGGATATACCCTCTCAACGCTCTGACTCGCATACAAACAATTGAAATCCTTCAATTAATTAATATCATTCCACATGTCGCTAAAATTTTTTATATATTTTTTAAAAACATTAATTTGCAAACTTGTATAATAATATAATAAATATAAATTACTTTCTTGCATGTATACATCCAATAAAAATATTATTATTATTATTATTACGTTTTATTTGCAATTTTTTATATATGTTTTGCTAAAATGCATTAAAAAAATTGATAATAATCGTGGACTTGGCGGTCCACTTTAAGTTTCACATTTCGCATTTATTATTTATTTTTCTCGACAAATTTTTCGAGCCCCCTTTATGGGTATTGCTGTGTCGTTGAACAATTTTTACGATCCAAGCGGGGATAGCCCCGAAAGCGCAGGAGCGGTGCGAGTCCTGTGTGGCCCCTATATATCGCTCGGTCGGTACTGTAGCGAATTCTTCGAGGCGCCCGTGCGCTCACGGATCGGAGAACGAACCAGAGCGAGGTCGCGTAACCGAATAAGCAAGACGAGAAGAGGAAGAAGCCGAAATTCTTCGAGTTCCGCGGGTTCGCTTCTCACCACCGGCTTTATAATCCTCGGTGATCGTCTCGTTCTGCCTCCACGCCGAGAGGGAAATAAGGTTCGAATTAGCCCCGTGCCACTGCACCTACTCTCGTATTATTATGTGATTCGGTGTCAGGGCGGCACGCACCCTTTATCCTCTGTATCTACACGGAAGATAGTATGACGTGCATCACACTGTATATTCATGTATACACTGTATATACATGTATACATGTATATGCACACACATATACAACGCTGGAATACTCTTGGCTCAAATCCCTTCATATCTCGGGCTTCTTCTATCCCCGGTTTGGGTTTCACGTGAGAGAAGAACAGGATTAGCTCGCGTTTTGCCTCCGAGGCTTCTCAGGATTTTTTGTTGGTTTTTTTTTCTTCCTTTTATGTATATATCTCCATCCGGCTAAATAAATCTCCGGCCCGCTTTACTCATACTCTGGTATTAAGGTGACCAAAAAATTAAAGTAAAATGATGTACCTGAAAATATTTTGGTAACGATTTTAGGCGGTAGAATTATTTTTCCAGTTGGCTTTCCATAGATGTAACGCGATTTTTTAAAATTAATTTAATCTCCTCGTCTCAAAAAAAGGAAAACGAGTGTTCCGTATTTCGGGGGGAACGAAAGCGAATATGGCAGGACGAATTTGTCGAATGAGATATTTCAAAAAATGAAAATAAAATTATTTACCTAAACATAGTACGGTACAAATTTTAGGCGTTCGAATTATTTTTCCAGTTGACTTTTCATATCGGTTAAGCGATTTAAAAAAATGTAATCTCCTGTTCTGAGAATAAAGGAAAACGAGTGTTCGGTACTTCGGGGGTATGAAAGCGAATATGGCAGGACGAGTTTGTCGAGTGAAATATTTAAAAAAATGAAAATAAAATGATTTACCTAAAAATTGTTCGGTACAAATTTTAGGCGGTAGAATTATTTTTCCAGTTGGCTTTCCATACACAAGTAACGCGATTTAATTTAATTAATTTAATCTCCTCGTCTCAGAAAAATGGAAAACGGAGTGTTCCGTATTTCGGGGAGACGAAAGCGAATATCGCAGGTATTTATATGGCGAAATATTAAAAAAAATAAAAAAATAAAATGATTTACCTAAAAATTGATCGGTAAAAATTTTAAGCGCTAGAATTATTTTTCCATTTAAATTGAATGTTACGTGAGGGGGGGGGGGGGAGGCGGGGGGGGGGGGGGGGGGGGGGGGGGGGGGGGGGGGGGGGGGGGGGGGGGGGGGCGAAAGCGAACATGGCGGGACGAATTTGTCGAGTGAGATATTTCGGCGGGAAGTCATCTCGGCTCGTACGGTCTCGCATCTCCCGTCGGTTATCTCGCCGATGCGACAGGAGTTCACGGTTCGACCTTGCCGAAATAAACTCGTTGCCTTTTTGATTGCTCCGTTGCGGGGCTGCTCTTCGTTTGACCCCACCGCGACCCTATGACGAAGGCGTCGAGGATTGAAAAAAAAAAAAAATTGCTATGAAATTCTATAGGGAAAATAATGCCAGGACCGAATGAAAGCAGATATTGGTCCAGACGGCTAACTCTTCCAACCACATCGAAATTTTCTTATTTTCGGTCGACGACTTTTAATGTTATTTTTTTCTTTTTTCTATGCTCGTGCGCTACCACGCTTACACTCGAATCACGAGCCTTCCGAGCACAAAAGTGAGTAGGTTGTCGCGGTGGAAACGACGCGAAGCCGGGAGAAAGAAGAGGAAAAAAAGAAATAAGACGAGGAAGAAGTCAAAACAGGTCGTGAGCGCAAGCCTGATCTCTTAATAATAATATCTTCAGCTCGAAAGTTACCCGGAATGCAATCTCCATAAAACTGCTACCGTGGACTATAACGGCCCACAAATTTGAGTTAGGAGAGGTGGGGTATTATACTATGTCCCTTTCACTATCGCACACGTGGATCTCTTTTTCTCAACTTCTTTCCTCTAACACACGATCCTTTTACTCCTTCTTTATTTTCCTCAGCTCGATGTTCTCCGTAAATAAATATCTCGGTCGTGACCGCCACTCGACGGGGCAAGGATATTTTTTCCGATTATTTCACATTCGATGTCTTCCTTTTCTGTCCAAAAATTACCCAAAAGACTCTCAATTTCACGTCCTTCGTTGAATATTTTTTGTCCTCTTCTTCATTAGATGTCTTCCTTTTCTGGCCAAAAAGTACCAAAAAAATCTTAATTTCGTGTCCTTCGTTGAATATTTGTTGTCCTCTTCTTCATTGGATGTTTTCCTTTTCTGGCCAAAAATTACCCCAAAAAAATCTCAATTTCACGTCCTCCGTTAAATATTTTTATCGTCAAAATAAAGTTGCCAACCGGCCCGGTAAATGGCGAAGTTTTAAATACTTCCTCTCACGACGAAATTCGCGACCCGAGTCGAAAACCTCTTACCAGCATCCGGAAAGATCTTCATCACAGCATCCAATCGTTCGAACTCTCACTTTTCGAAGGACTATGAAAAATAAAACAAAAAATAACAATAACAATAATAAGCCTTCACTTTCTTCCTCCCGCATTCCCGCTCGGTGCAGAACCATTAAAGCCGTTAAATACTCGAAGAACTCTTAATCGGAAAGCGCAGAGCAATGCGGCCCGCGAGACACCAACGACGCTTCGCAGCAGCAGCGCAGCTCGGAAGAATCGACGAAACGAGCTCGCCCGCTCGTTCGTTCGTTCAATCGTCGAGCACACAACGAGTTCTTCGCGGTCCACGCGAGCGCGAGATCCCCGAAGACCACCAACGTAGCCGGTGAAGAGAGATGGAGCAAGACCGAGAAAGAGCCATGAAGAGTTCCGAGGCAACGGTATAGACCAGCGTAGAATGTATGGCCGACGCGTCCGCGTCACCAGCATCGGTTTCTGGATCGCAAAACCAAAAATCCAAAGGCGATTAACGTGTCCCATCGGCGAGAGTCATTATCGGGATACCCAAGTGAAGAGCCCTGGCAAGATACCCTGGAAAGAAGAATGTACATCCAAGGGAGCAGCACACATAGGGAAGAGCGGGGCAAAATGGAACGGTGGGGCAAAATGGCCAGTGGGGTCAGTGGGGCAAAACGCCATATTACAATCATTTTTGCATGGAGAATGGGGCAAAACGGGGCAATCCGGATGTATCAACAGAGCAAAATGGGACATCAAAAAATGATTGGAAATTTGCCGCGGCAAAATATCCCGGAAAGACGAATGCAGGGAAGACCGGGGACAAAAGTAACACGGGTTAATGGTAACAAGCGGCTGCGCAATGTGACAAGCGGCTGCGCAAATTGAGCAACATTATAAACATCACCTTATGAGGTGATGTTTATAATGTTACTCACTTCATATCCGATGCGTCCGATCATGTGCAGCGTTGCGCAGCCGGTTGTTACAATTGACCCGTGTTACTTTTGTCCCCCGTCTCAAGGGACCTACACTCAAGGGAAGAGCGGGGCAAAATGGGGCGGTGGGTCAAAACGCCATATTTCAATAATTGTTGGAGTGGAGAATGGGGCAAAACGGGGCAATCCGGATGTATCAACAGAGCAAAATGGTCCACCAAAAAATGATTGGAAACTTGCGTTTTGCTCACTATCCCATTTTGCCCCACTGTTCCATATTGCCCCGCTCTACACTATATACCTCCGTGAAGTAGTGCTCCGTCGAGAACGTTAATAGGAGCGTTTAAGGTTTCGAAATTTCTCTGTCTCCGGTCGAGATGACGCACGAGAGGACGAGGAAGGGCGAGGACTGGAGGGAGTGGATGGAGGAGAAAAGAGATCGGCGGTATTATAGATGAGCAAGACAGATATTGTATGTGTATCGGAATGAAAAGAAGCTGCGGCAGCCGGTGGATCGTACGTAAAGCTCGAATATCTCCCATTAAGGAATTAGTAAGATGATAGACCCGTCAATGACGGGCGAAGAAGATGAAGAAGATGAAGAGGAGGAGACGGGGTGAGGAAGAGATGCGGAGCTCCTCGACTCTCGGTTACACACTGCTGGATATCAGACCGCCGAAGAAAAAAAAAAAAAAAAAAATGAGAAGCTGGAGCCTGACCCATAAAAACGTCAAACTTCCCTTAACCTAGAGAAACGTCTTCATCACGATCCCACCCGAGCTCTCGGCCCGCTATACTCTCCTCTCGCCGTCTCGCCCGGCTCGAACACCGCTCTCGGTCCGCAGGCAGCGTCTCGAAAGACTGAGAGAGAAAGTTCCTCGAACCGTGGAACGATCAAGAGCTAGCGGTGGAGTTTGGGAATAAAATTAAATGTGAATAATCCGCGGTGAAATATATCGAAGCTTTATTGCGAACGAAATTCTTACGGCGCGACGGTGCATTCATACAATACCTTGTGGTGTATTTATTTTTTATGTTTTTTTGCCATTTTTTTTTATTCGAATCGTTGTATTTAATGTTGAGAACATCTCATTTGGTATATGGAAAAAAATGATGAATTGGGAGGGTTTGAGAATTAGTTGGACCGTAAATTTTTCAAATGGTGAGTCGTCCTAATATAATAATGGTTCTTGCAACTAATAATTCGTTGGTACAATCAATTTCTTTTTAATTTTCTGTGGTTGGCGTTTGGGAATAAAATTGAATGTGAATAATCGGCGGTGAAATATATCGAATTTTTATTGCGAACCAAATTCGGGTGGCGCGACGGTCTATTCATGCTTTGTAGTATATTTCTTTTTTATTGTTTTTCTTTACAAATCTTGTTTCGACTTGAAACGTGTTATTTAATGTTGAGAATATCGTATTTGGTATATGGAAAAAAAAGATGAAGTTAATTTTTCAAATGATGGGCTGTACCAACATACTAATGGTTCTCTCAACTAATAGTTCGTTGGTGCAAACAATATATTAAATATTCTTTGGCTAGAGTTTGGGAATAAAATGGAATGTGAATATTTAATTTATTTAATTTATATTTAATAATTATTTTTTATTTATTTTTTTAAATTTTGTTTGGACTCGAACCGTTGTATTTAACGTTGAGAACATCTTGTTTGATATATGGAAAGAAATTATTAGTTAGGCGAGTTTGATAATCAGACGGACAGTTAATTTTTCAAATGATGGGTCGTACCAATATACTAATGGTTCTCTTGTTCAACTAATAGTTCGTTGGTACAACCAATATATTAAATATTCTTTGGCTGGAGTTTGTGAATAAATTTTCATGTGAATAATCGGCGGTGAAATTCATCCGACGGTGCACCAATAAACTACTTTGTAGTACATTTCTTATTAAATTTAGATTTAACGAATTTTATTTCGACTCAAAACGTTCTATTAAACGTTGAGAATATCTTATTTGGTACATGGAGAAAAAATGATGAATTGGGAGAGTTTGATAATGAAATGGGCAATTCATTTTTGCAAATGATTGGTCGAACCATCAAACTAATGGCTTTCTCAACCAATAGTGCGTTGGTAAAATCAACTTTTCTTTTCTTTAATCAGTCGTCTCAGCAAATAATCAATTCATCCAATCAAACTACCTGTTACTAATAATTTCCTGATAAAAACAGATTCAAACTGAAACTATGTTACCGCTTCCACAAAAAAAGACCTACCAGTCTACAAACTATACTTTTACCCCGATAATCCTCCTATAATCTCGAACTAATGCTAAACAGTCAATGACCCGCTATATATTGTCCTGCATGATTTAACAAGGTCCGCCGTCGTTTCAATTATCCATCCTCTATCGGTAATCTATAATTACACTAACTAATGACCACAAAAAAAAATGCAAACGACAGCTCGGCAAGCACAGTAAAAACGCATGAACGTTATAAAGCTTTATCGTGCCTCTCGCGACCGAAGACCGCTGCGAGAAGACGACGATGGAAAAGCGAATCGCGGACTCTCGCAGGCGGTCCGACGCGACTGGCTCTTGTATTAATGTATCGTGCGCACACCGCGCCGGTGTATCATACACTCGTCCATACGTGCGTGTGTACGTGTGCGTTCCACGTTAATAAAGAAGTCAACGTTTTAATACCGGCGAGTCGACAGCAGGGCCAGAGGATCCACGGCAAACATTCTCTTCGCGGAGTTTCTGTTTCGCGTCCCCGTTGCTCCGCCTGCTGCCGGTCAGCCTCCGCGAGTCTCAAAGAAAGACGGCACGAGATCGCCGGACCAACCGTACAGAGAACTCTTTCGAGGCGAGGCGAGGGAGCGACGAGGAGAGACGCATAGCTTATAATTAAATCGTGCAATCAACCAGCTAATTTGTCCTCGAGCGTATCGAGCTCGCGCACCGTGTCTATGCTCCTCATTACTTTCTAGCGCACGCATGCCCGTGCGTTAAAGCACGCTAATGCGTCCCATTAACGCAATCGCTGATCATCCTCGGCGATAGGACAATTTTTTAAAAATAATTATAATCATAATGGATAATAATAATAATTTAGGAAAAATTAATATGAACGGGTATGAAATTCCTTCGGGAATATCTCGTCGATGCTATTTACATATGTTTCCGATTTTTATTTTATTTTTTGTTATTTTTCTTTTTTTTTATCTCTGGATGTCCGGTGTACGCCGAGAGTATCGAGAGGGGAATCGGCACGAGCGAACG
Organism: Ichneumoninae sp. B BG-2022a; assembly: GCA_030522725.1. Lineage (NCBI taxonomy): Eukaryota > Metazoa > Arthropoda > Insecta > Hymenoptera > Ichneumonidae > Ichneumoninae sp. B BG-2022a. The sequence goes on along the minus strand of JAPYZD010005225.1, from coordinate 14,866 downwards.
GAAGGGTGCTCCGTATGTCCCAACAAATTGGCCTGGACGTGCATGCAACGCACGGAGACCGCACGCACACGCGTCACTCCTATCTTCGTCATATCGTCGTCGGTCGTAGAGTCGTGTTCGAGTGACCGGTTTACCCGTCCGGGTATTCGTACGTGCATGCGATCGATGCACCGAAGATGCATTGCCCTCTCCTATCTCGTGTCTGTACTTTAGCCGTACGAGGATGCGGCCAAGTACGCGTATCGAAACGTATAATACAGAGCGCGGCCTGTGCCTAAGATTACGAGACTCGGTGTGTGCAGAGGCCAAGAGACTCGCTCTGCTATTATCCTCTTACATGGCAGCTCGACTGTGGTTACAGCTTCGATATGCGATTTCAAACGTCTCGTTCCCGAGACGCAGCGCCGCGTGCAATTTATTTATTTATTTTTATTCCTCGCTTAAAACGTATCCCGCGGCACTCGACCATTGCCAGTGGTATTTAACCCTTTCGCTCTTCGGACCGTATTCCTTCGATCTTTGAAACAAATATTTCTCACACGGATTATTCGAATGGCGAAAATTTCAGATGAAAATTTCAATGAATTTCGCACGGTTTTCGATTACGACGATAAATTTTCTCATTTACACCATGTATCTTCTTTTTAGAGTGTTTGGATTTATCGTGCTTTCATTAAATAAAAAATCATTAAATAATTGTTAGTTAAAAATTAAAATAAATACATCAATCATCATTTAAAATAAAAAATGAACTTATAACTTGTCTGTCTATCGAATTAGAATTTTAATTCGTATTCTATCGAATACGAATTACATTGAACTAGAACACTAATTATATGTTAATTTGTAATATGATCTTTTATTGTTAATGATTGTTGATATATTTATTTTGATTTTAAATTTAACTAACAGTTATTTAACGATTTTTAATTCGAATACTCTCCGAAGAAGGTGCACCGTGTAAATAAAACAATTCATCAACGTGGTAATCGAAGCCTGTACGAAATTCATTGAAACTTTCAACTCGAATTTTCGCCTCACGCATTATCCGTGTGAAAAATATTAGTTTCAAAGATATGGCCGAAAAGTGAAAGGCTTAAATACTCCAGCTAATCGTCGAATGCCGCAGGATACACTTTAAAAAATGTTATGACATTTACAACATGTTTAATATACAAAGTTATATGAAATTAGAATTCATATACATTGTATTTGAATTTTAATAATTTAATCTTAAAAGCGATACCTATATATTAAAATTACCGGTGATGGCATTGACTATTAAGATATCCATAGTATAAAAATTATTCTATGATTACAAATATTATACAAATAATATTGTTTTTGATATACTGGTAACGCAATATTCTTACATGCGTGTCAATAAAATTTCATACACTGTATATGCATAAAACTTCATATACATTGATGAATTTTCAAACAGAAATTTTCTACAGTGTATGTTTTTTGCCAAAAATCAAAATAAATAAATAAATTGCACGTGGCGCTGCCTCTAGGAAACGAGACGTTTGAAATCGCATATCAAAGCTGTGACTACAGTCCAGCTGCTGCTTAAGAAGTTCAAAAGTATTAAAAACCCCGAAGCAAGTGTGGAGGTCGATTTGTTACCGACTGAGCGCGACTTCGTCACGCAGCGTTTCGCATCGTGCCGATAATTGAAACAATTAACGTTTTGGAGATTGGAAAATTAGGCAAAAATGAAAATAAAAAAAGGTTGTATGACAGTGACGAAGACGCGGCGTGAGTGACGTAAACGGTCTCCAGCTCATTGGATCTCCACTACAGACTAGCTTGAGAGTGTCGCGCGCGAAGTGGCGCAGTTTTTGTTCCTCTATATAGCATACATATATACATACGTACATACATACATACATCCATACATACACACATCCATCCATACATACATACATACATATATATAAAATATATATATACATATACCTATAGGGCTATACTGCACATATATATATAGCGTAGCAACGCGCGTAAAGCGCAGCGTACAGCCAGAGCATAGGGGAGTGCCTGATGGCGGGAGGAGGACGCGGACCACCCACACCGTGCCGCGGGACCACCGTGCTAGCCCACTGGCATACATTAGGCGCTCTCCGTGGCTACCCGAAAACTACACTCCGAGCTCCCCCTCCCCCCTATCCCCCTCTCCCAGCTTCTTACTCTTTTACTCCTCATTCTTCGGCTCATTCACTATCACCCTTTTTTCCCCTCTTTCCCTCGCGCTCTCATTCTCTCCTCTCTTTATCGCTGCCAGTCTTTCATCTTTTTGCGATCCACTATTCGCTCGTGTATTGCTCCCTCTTTGCTCCTCCTTGGGCTACACTTCGTCGCACTCCCTTCCACCCCGTTCCCTCCCGCTTTCTCCCACGGGATTGCATGCATGCGGAGGCCGCGATCGCGAGCGCTACGTGCAGCCCACGGCAGCCGTCAGGTATTTTGATACAGTCGACACCCGTTTAATTAGCATTCGATACGGCCCCGCAATACGGCACCGCGAATCGGACGGTCCCGCGAACGAGAACCCGAGAACGATTACGACGAAACCGTACGCGAATCGTCGCTCGATCGACCTCGTCATCGATCGACCGATCGATCGACCGATCGCCACTTTACCTTTCGATGCAACTGCATTCATATTTAATAGACATTTTTTTCATGGTCAAATTTTTTGACATTGCGACTGACTTCGTAATTACAGTAACAATGATTTTTTTTTCCAGAACCGAATGTGACTTGTGGGTTTAGTTTACGGGCGGTCTAAACACGTATGGGTCGAGAGAGAGACAGGGTAAAAATGTTGAATCCTTTTTTTCTCTGAATTGATTCTATAAAATGAAAAACGAGTAAGGCGACTTAAGCGCATTACGTTAATCAAATAGGTAGTGAGTGCCGCAATTCGTTTTTTATTTTACAAAACCGTTCAGGAGAAAAATGGATTTTTTCCAGAACTGAATATGAATTGTTGGTTTAGTTTACGGGCAAATTAAATACGTATGGGTCGAGAGAGAGGTAGGGTAAAAATGTTGAATCCTTTTTTTTCTGAAACGATTCTATAAAATGAGAAACGAGTAAGGCGACTTGGGCGTATTGCGTTAATCAAATAGGTAGTGAGCGTTGCAAGTCGTTTTTTATTTTACAAAACCGTTTCGAAGAAAAATAGATTTAAAATATTGTAAGTTACATTGTATTGTAATACAGAGATGAGGATTGTTCCAGACACACGATATTACATAAATGATATTGCCGAATAGCTCGGTATGAGAAATGAGAAAGATGGAGTTTTGGTCGGACTTCCAGAGAGAAGAGGCGTTTGACGCGTTAATAATCGCTCGGTCGTTACAATATTTTGAAGTTTTGTTGATTTTCAGCCCCACCTTAATGGAACATGATTAAATTGCCTATAATTTTTTTTTCGTTTTAGAAATGTTTTTCTTTGGTAGATTTATCAATATAGTGTCGATAATTTCAGTGACAACATTTTTCGATTATATAGTATCAATAATTTCAATAATATCGATTTCGCAGGGATGTAATACAAATGTGGCTTTCGTCAAATGGAATATAATTCAATTGCGTAATTTTTTTTCTTGTCTTTTATATGTCATGGAGTCTTCACTGAATGGTACTTTGCATGTATTTCCTTCGAGTCTGGGTATAGGCAAAAATCTCGCATGTACGATCGATCGTTATCGGAATCCTGTATCGGCATTTATAGTAGTTGCGTATATAGTTTGTCGCAAGCCCGCATCGGGGTCAACATTCATCGTACACGCACACCACGTACGTTCAATCTCGCAAAATCATACATTTTTCATAAATTCCACGTAACGCACACATTACACATCCTATTTCCTCACGTGTTTTATTCGTATATATATATACGGACATTATCCGGCGACGCTATTATGTCGTCGTTCTCGCAGTCAGTTTTTACTTCGTGATTGTATTCCTACCGTGTCAATCGTGCATCTATCCTATCTCGATGTAATCGTTCGATCCCGGACGAAAAAAAAGTTGCAGAGCTCGAATAAAATAAGCATTAAATTTTACGGTTTATCGATACCAATCATTTTCTTCGGTAAGCCTCTCGCATTCAGCACACTGCTTCCAGTTATTTTTAATCGCGTAGAAATGATTGTTCATTGAGTTCTTCGTTACCTGCTTCGTTACAAGATTTTTCACTAAACGGGGCGTTCCGATCGATCTCACACAAAAAAGGGTAATTTTTTTTACTGATAAAAAATTCGATCGAAATTACCATACGTTTGATCAATCCTAGCGTTGATCTGATCGGGTTTATATAAATCCTCGGGCCCGGATAGATTAAACCAGCCAATGAATGGACGACCTATGAAAGGACACTTTCCATAAGAGCATGTGCATAAAATAGTCTATTCATTGGCTTTTTCGTGCGCTTAACTGTCCATTTATTGGCTGGTTTACCCTATAAAGAATTGCAGGCGAGTTAAATTTTTCAAACATAATCCCTCTACAAAAAATCAGTGGCAAAAATAACTCGATATGTATTTTCGATATGTATTGTTGTCGCTTAAGAAATGCTCCCTGATTGGCTGCCGTACGAGCCTCAAGCTGGGATCTTTCGATGACTAATTTCAGTTAAATAAACCGGACCATGTGTTTGACAATTGTGTGATTTAGGTTACATTGTAAATATACGTGAACACTAAAATGCAAACACCAAGGATTACGACGTTTTCTTGGAAATATCTGATAGACACCGTCTGGACACCGTCTGGATAAAAAATGTATTCATTAAGATAGATATATAAATATACCTATCGGAGGCTTTGTCCAGGCCTTTCTCTGATACTAATTTAATAATTACGCGCCTGTAATTAATAGCGTAATTAGTAATTAATTTAATAATTTAATAATTATTAAATGATTTTAGCATAATAAAAATTTGTGAAGGTCTTGTAACTATCGAGATTTAGGATTAGAACTGCTATTTATTAAATATTATCTACTTGAAAAAAGAAACAATGCAACACCTTGGCTTCCATTATACGAACTTACATAAGAGTACAGTAATTTTTTCGACCAATTTTACATACTTTTTTCCCTCGTACAACCCTCATACAACCCGTCCAAAGTTTCATTTATTACCTTCCATCCTACGCGTTCCTTATATTTTGAACTTTTTAATAATGCCTTACCGGGAAAAACCGGGTATACCTACATCGAGGTAAGAACACTAGTTCGGGATCGCGTGTCCCCTTAGAGTTCCCGATCGCGAGCGCGTTGAACCCTGAGCTACACACTCCACTCTCCCTCCCTCCTGTTCTCTCTCCTGCGTCCCACCCCACCGGAAGTCTACGCAATTTCGGCGTAATTTATCCACGCGGGCGTATAAAGACCTTACATACATTTTACTAGCCGGTCACATGTGTACGTGATGTACCTTCCTGCCTCGAAACTCCCGACGTGCGTGTACGTAGCTTCACAAACCTACCGATAACCAGAGCTCATGGTACACTGAGACCCCGAAGTGGAACTTTGATTAAAATAAATCACAACCAACTGACTTATGGTGGTGTAATGATAATAACAATAATCTCCATACCGGCAACTGGGCGAGCTAGTATTTCGTTTCTGTTGTCGATTCGTACGGTTGAGTTTCGAGGCTCGAGCCAGATAGAAAGCGAAACGGACGTCGCGCATTACGGGCGCACGTTCGCGGACGTCTTTCCTTTCTGGTGACGTCTGACGGAACTCGACGTTGCGTACGGGCACGTGCGTTCGTTTCGGTACGTGTGCCATCGCGTTTGGGAGCAACGAGTGCAAGGAGACACGCGAGATAGATCGGTAAACGTCGTCCAGTGGCAATTTTGTGTACTGTTTTAGCTGCTTAAGTGCGTATCGTGGAGAACATGTAGGGCCAAGTTGGAACATCCTATCGAGACACTCGGGAAGATTCATGCAGCGGTACTCCAACGCGAGCCCTTCATTGGCCCTTCTAATCAGCCAGCAGTCAAGAGCATGCACCCAGAAAAATAATTTATTTGACTGGCACCCGCAAATAAATTGTTATTTGGTTAAAATGAATAATTTCATTGTTTTAAATAACTATTTATTAAAATTAAATAAGTATTTATTTTTGTTAAATAAATATTTCTTTTTATTAAATAAATATTTATTTTTATCAAATAAATATTTATTTGTAAAGTCGTTGGTTTTTGATTTACATTCTTTACGTATTACTTTTTACATTATTTTCATACTATATTTCATGTTGTTTCTTGGGCCGTACGTAATTGTTATGGAGTGTTATGGAGTGATTTGTATGTTGTGGCACGGTGTTATTAGGGGGCCTAGGCCTCAGAACCCGAAATGAACGAATCTGTCTATCTATTTTTATTAAATAAATATTTATTTGCGGCGGGGCCATTAAATGAATTATTTATCTGCGCATGTGCCTTACCACGGTCACTGGCAAAATCTGTAATCGAGTCAATAATTCACAGTCAAGCGAAAAATATTATCGAAACCGGATGTCATGTCGGCTTCCGATGAGACTTTTCTCTTCACCCTCCACGCGACCAACCGTGAAAAAAAATTGATTACAAATTACGTTAGCAACTAACCGTGAAAAAAAAATTGATTACAAATTACGTTAGCGACCAAGCACAGGACGCGAGGCGTGAAATGGCTTTTCGCGTAGTGTTCTTGAAGTTCACGGTACAGCATTGGAGTGTGCACTCCAATGCTCGCAGCGCTCCACTATCGGGTTGGAAGATGTTTCCCCGGTGTTCCGACTTGCCCCAGGACTCCCCTAGCCTATCCGATGCGATAGTATGCGCTATCGGAACACGCGCGCTATCGGGCTCATCTCGGGCTCGTCGGGGAAAATGGGGACTACTGTCCGCGGCTCGGCGTTGATGGAAACGAAGTTATGCGATGGTCGTCTGGCTCTGACTCCGTGTCGTGCCATAAAAGCAAGGTGGTCAATTGCCTTTTACACATCCTCGCTCTCATTTCCTCGGCGGAGACGCCATTACGCTCGAAGCCTCCGGAGAATCGGATCGCCCTGCTCTTTGCCTCCTCCACGCACCATCGGACGTATGTCCCGGTTGTACACATCGCAAGATAGTCGTGGCTCTCCGGTCTCTAGTCTAGATTGTCCGGTGTCGGAGAGCCGGGGAACCCGATGAGAGAGAACGATCGTTATGCGGTAGCCTCGGGCCTCGCTCAAAGGCCGGTAACATCGATCGGGCGGAGCGCGTACGGGACACGTTGGGATGTAGCCCTAGAGCCCATTGCCCCACAGCGCATACGAGACGTCGGTACCCTCTGCACGTGCATACGTACCGCTCAGCTTAGACACCTGGGCGTTACACTTCAAACTCCATTCTCGCACGGATGTCCCACTTATTAGCGGATAATATCACATTGCTGAGCGAATTTATGGAATTGTGGGGCATTGCGCAGTCGGATCACCGTCTATGGCGAAATAATAATAATAATAATAATAATAATAATAATAATAATAATAATAATAATAATAATAATAATAATAATAATAATAATAATAATAATAATAATAATAATAATAATAATAATAATAATAATAATAATAATAATAATAATAATAATAATAATAATAATAATAATAATAGATTCGTTTATGTCGTGTTTTGTAACCTAAGTCCCCTAAGAACACCGTGCCATAAGATGCAAACCGCTCTATAACAATTACGTACAGTCCAAGAAATAACACGAAGTAAAATATGAAAATAATAGGGTAAAAGTGGGGAATATGGCCCGGTTCATATATGATTGATTTACTTGTTAATCGAGGTGGGCTATATTCACCACTTTTCCCCTATAAAAATAATACGAAATGAATATAAACCAAAAGTAACACAATGAAATAAAGTAAAAGAAAAAGCAATAACATTGCAGGCAAAACAAATAGAAATAACATTTCTATTTCACCAAATCACAAAAAGCATTAACAGAAAATGCAATAACATTGTAAGCGAAAGACGGCGACGTTAGCCGCCGCCAATATCGCGCCTTATACCCTCAAGCAACATCCCGAAATCGACACGCCTAAACGGACCCACCGAGCAACCAACAATATTATCAATAATAATAATAATAAAAATAATCATAAATATAACAACAACAATAATGATAATAATAATCATAAATATAACAACAATAATAATGATAATAATAACAATCATAACTATAAGAACAACAATAATAATTTCGACTTGTTGCTAAACGGTACGAGAAAAACGGGTGGTTCGAATGGAGTAGGCGAAGTAGTGTGGATGTGGTTGCGGCGGCGAAGTCGAACGTGAAGGAAGAAGGATGAAGACGAAGGAAGACGACGAAAAGTAGCGGAGCCAAGACGGGGGGAAGAGAGAGACGGATAATGATAGTCGAAGAAGGACGGGTCGCGCCGCGCGCGGGCTGCCTCGTCGTAACTCAAGTCTAGTTAAGGGAGCCATAATTCAGGGGATAGCACCAGGTCGTCGTTTACTTCAAACGGCCCATAAATTATGGGGTTTTAATTTCGCGATATTAACGGAACGATCGGACGAATGGTATACAAGAGCGAGGGAACCGACGCAAAGAGACTCTCTCCGTGGTTCGCTCTTTGGATCTTCTCGTACGCGGCTTTCCGGCCGGCGCGGTTCATCCTTCGGTTAAACCTCTCTCGCTTCGGCGATACGACGAGAAAGAAGATCATATTTTTCATCTCTTTCGTCTGTCGCGACCCCACAAGCTGCCCAGGTCGCGACTCTGACTATACGAGCGGGGCACCATTGTAAATTTGCCAATGTCCACCCAGTGAGATATTGAACGTCGCAATTAGTTGACTTTCCGGCGAGCTTGCCCTCTCGTGACTCCGAACGAGCCATTGAGGAAGTTCACTTCGGATGCTGCAAAGGTCGGATACAGTAAGGTAAAGGATGCCTACGATGCCTACGATGCCTACGATGGAACACAGGGTCGATGATTCAACGTTTTGATAAACTGAGAGAAGGATCTAGTAAAAACGACCGATCATCTACACTGAGAAAAAGGACAGTATTTCCCACTATATCGAATAGTTCCCAGGGGGAACGTCTACATAGATAGTTTCCGTTTGTGCATATTCAATTGGTCAAATCATAATTGTGGTTGCAACGATCATTTTTTGTCATAGTCGTAACTATAAAATATAGACGTTCCCCGTGGGAACTATTTTTTATAGTAAAAAGGCAGTATTATTGCTTTTACTATGTCATTTTTTCTCAGTGTAAGAAAAATTACCATAGCACATACTAGTAGGGCGCCAGGGCGACACTCAAGAATTTTTATCGTAATATCTACGAAAAATTCTTATAAATCCGATACTTCCTACCGTAGGTGGCGCCCTAGCGCCCTACTATGTACTATGGTAATGTCTCTCAAGCGATATAGTCATTTTTCCTAGATCCTTCTCTCAGTGTATAAATTAGTTTCCACCGTGAGTGAGATTGGGCCGAGATCTACTCTGCACTGGTGGAAAAATTCTAGTAGACTCAAAATTCACTTATGGGATTGGCTGTTAACTAGAATGTTTCGAATTAACTAGAATTTTGCCCCTAGTTCAGATTCGTTTCAGTCCAGTCTCAGTCCCGGTGGAAATTCAGTAATCGTTGTCCGGTTATCAGTGTTTACGATAAAAAAATACTGTAAAAAAATAATACAAAATTATAGTGATTGGTGCATCTACTGAATCTGCGAGCTTCACCCTGTTTCGTTGGAGGCCATTTTTAACCAACAAAATGTTACTGTTTTTAGTTACCATCGTCGGTCTTTGAAAAAAAGACAAGCCAAATATAGGATCTGTTTATGCATGTAGGACGAATCGTGTCGGAAAGAAAAACACGTTAAAAAAAAGACTGCAAAAAATAATATAAAATGATAGCGATTGGTACGTTTACTGAATCTGCGAGCTTCGCCCTGTTTCGTTGGCGGCGACTTTTAACCAACAAAATGTTACTATTTTTAGTTACGAGCGTCGGTCTTTGAAGAAAAGACAAGCCAAATATAGGATCTGTTTATCCACGTAGGACGAATCGTGTCGGAAAGAAAAACACGTTAAGGACGATTAAATTATGTAGCCATTTTTGCGCATGCGCCGGACACGAAAATGTTAACCGAAACGACCGTACAAGCCGCACCTGCCTTTCAGTGACATTAACGAGCGGAGGAGATATCGATTACACGAGCAATAATAATTAACGAAATCATTAATCGTCGTGGTTTAATTCGCTCGTCATTCCGCGTATACACGCACCTACGACAACCAGTAAGTCGAGGTTCGCGAATAAGGAATCGTCCCCGGTTCGTTGCACCGGCCCGATGGAGCAACGACGCATCGCGCGAGCGAGAGAAACAGAAGAGAGGAAGAGGTGGGGGGAGGTAAGACGCGCGAAATCGACTCTCGATGAAGTCATAATGGTGCTCTCGGGAGTGCGAAATTGCCGCGGGCGCGCCTACGCGCAAGCGCAGCGTTCACGCCTGCGCGCACGGCCAATTTAGTTGTGTTGTGTTCCCGACAGTACTTTAGATCCGAGATCTCGCGCCTTTGCGCTTACACGGACTTCGTGTAATCGCGGATTCGCGTGTGCCGAGGCAGAAAGTAAATTTAAAAAATTTTAAAAATAAAAAGGTCGAAGAAATTTTTGAGCGAAGAACGCGAGGAGGAAGAATAATAATCGACTGTAAATCAGTCGTCGGCGTTTAGCGAACGAATTGAATTATGTCCCGTGGCCGTGAGATATGGAAAGAGATAAACGAATGGCGCTTGTGTAGCGCGGCAATATACCGCGCGCGGGGTGGAGGCCGGGGGAGGAGGCTTTAACAGGTGTTACGCGACTTTATAACGCCCGCTCGGCCGCGAGCGCACGTTCCTCGCCGGTAGTAACGCGCCGAGTTTACACCGTCGACCCGTGACCCTTCCTGGTCGCGGCTCTCCTCGAGGCGCGCGCCCACGGGACGACGACTACGCTGGAGGTCGAATCCTTTGCCTCCTCTTCATTCGCGATAGTCGGCATGCGCCGACCACGGCTATCGATAACGCGCCTCAGTTCCCGGCGCGTCGGTCAGGAGAATTAAAAAAAAAATTAGTACATTACGACACTAGTGCGAGAAAACTTTTTCTGACGAGTGTGAGTTTGCAGCACGAGCCGAAGGCGAGTGCTGCAATCACACGAGTTAAGAAAACGTTTTTCACACGAGTATCGTACGAAATTTTATTTCACAAGGAGCGAAAGAATTGTGCGTAAAACTGCATTTTACGCACCGAGTGAAATTAATTATATTTACATACTCGGTCATTTAATCTTGGCCATTTAATTTCGATCGTTCCTCAATCACGTCACGCCGTATGTGATTAAAAAAAAATTTCATTGACCCCGACGCGTGTCCCGCTATCCCCGAAGAGAATAAAAATAATCCAAGATCGTAAGATAAAATAAAAGAAAATTAATTGATAAATTTAATTTTTAAGTCAGTTTAAAATTACGTTAATTAAAAATGTTTAATTATCGAAACCTTCAGTTTTTGTTGAAAAATAAAAATCGTCCCTTGCACGACCCTCCGACCCTCGTAGAACAGGTGCGTAGGTGTGGCTGGCTGATAGCCTGCGCTACATCGACTTCGCGTACGGTAGTTTCGCTGCCAGACTCGCACGTGTATCGATATACTGTTGCCTACCAGGGTATAGGTGAATTTCAGCTGTACATATATATATATATATATATATACATATATACAGTCGAATATATATATATATAGTATATATGTATATATTATATATAAATATATAGGTGGTATAGCGGAATACACAGGACAGGAGAGGATCGTAAGCCGGCTACTTGGGTGGTCCGTCGAAGAAGGGACCGCACGCAGAGCTCAGCCCCCCACCAGAAAAACTTCACGAGCAGTCAGAGTGATCCCCTCCACTTCTGTGTGAGGCACACACGCGGCACCGGCACGATGCGACCGCACGCACATACACACCCTACTCGCGATGCTTACTCGTACTCATGTATGTATACACATATGTATATATATATAAAATATATATGAGATGTATGTACAAGTTGCCATGTCCAGGCGCAACCGACACGACGATGAAGCACTAACACGCTTCTCACGAGATCTCCGGAATATCTCTCAATCTAGCCGAGCGAATTCCGGCCGGTGCTTAGCCGGATCGCGGCGCGAGTAAGGGAGAAACTACGACGGCGACGAAGAGGAAGGGGCAAGAGTCTCCGGCCAAGAGTGACAGGATAGAAAAGGAAAAAAAGGAGACGTACGATGAGAAATTGAGAAGGCGAGGGAGAGGGGTTAGAAAAAAAAATGAAATGAGATTTTTGAAAAAGAAAAAAAAGGCGAAAGAAATAGAACCGAGAGAATGTGGAGATGAGACTTTCGGAGAGTCAACGCTTTGATGCGTTTCGTGGTGCGTGTTTCTCTCGCATGCTTCGTAGAGTTATAGGGGAACGGAGAAGAAAAGAGGTAAAAAAAGAAAAATCTTTTTTTTTAACGTCGTAAGCGCTGTGTCGCTTGTAGCTTTAAATCATCGTGTGATCTGGCGATAGGAGCGATAAGAGATTAAATGATGAGACAGGTGTTTCCTAAGGGGCTCAGGATGAATCGCTGACAAACGATCCCTGTAATGGTAAAAAAAAATTTATTAGACATTTTTTTCGTAAACTTGATTGAATCGGGCAAATCGTTTCTCCGGTAGTGCAAATTTGGAACCGCGCGTACGAACATCTGTTGTTATTATTTGTTTTACATAGCAAGTGACGTGGGAAAACGAGAATGTAACGGGTTAATAAAGACGGGAAAAATTTCCAAACAGTGTCTGTATGAGAGGGGGAATGATAAGGGTATTGAATGAAGAATGGGTGGATGGAATCTTTGTGAACCTGCTATATGTTCATATTTTTATTTTTATTTTTTTTAGCTTGTAAGGGAAAATTTGTAAAAGGCAATTGAAGCCATATATTAGAATAAACAACTACTACTACTACTACTATTTGTTTTACGTTCCGAGAGACATCCAAGCCCCTACTAGGGAACCATCGCCTTAAAAAAAAAAAAAATAAAAAAAAATAAATCGATTAAAAAAGTTCTTTTTTCATATATGCGGTACAAAGAATATTTAGAGTTTTATGCTATGGAATATCAGCTATACTTATTCTTTATATAACTTAAATAGCTTATTTTTAGCTAACGTGTGAGTTTTTGTTTGCCTAGAGCTGTTTTACCAGCTAGAATCAACGGTTTGAGTAGAAAATTGAAAAAAGTTTTATGTACAAGAAAAAAGTGTAAAGGAAATCATTTTATACTACTTTTGAACCCTTAATAGTCGGGGCAAGACTGGTCGAGACAGCACCCCGTGGGGAGGTACTACTCTTCGCGGTCGGTTGCGGTCGGCGAGGGTCAAGCAAATTCTCTTATTAAATGTTTCCTCTCTTCTCTTCTTCTCACTGCCATGTTCCTTTATCCACCGGGCGAGAGGAAACGCAGTTTACGTTCCGCGGGTGCCACGAGAATTTCTTTGACATTTTGTCGAGCAATATCGAGACCAATAAAAGACTAACGGTACCCCGTTCGCGATTGAATGCGTATGTTTGAATTACTGCGCGCGCGCGTCTGTGCATGCGTGTCGGTTTTATAGCTTTGCACATCTTAAAAGTTGGTACTCGGCCTAGCGGCTTAAAACCACACGGAAGAAGAAGACTTCTTAAAAACGTTTCCGACGCACCCAGAAAAAAGTTTATTCCAATCAAAGAATCTTATTAAGGATGAAGAAAAAAAGATTATTTGCTTCAAAACCTAATAGAGCGTTTATTAATTTCTAATATATTTATTTGTTTGACAGTATCATTGTTATTATGTAATAATATTTATTTGGATTTAATAAACAGATATTTACGTCAAGTAATTTTTTTTTTTTCGTGACAGACCTGCTTCTTTTGATCGTATGGGAATAATGTGACATATGAATGACGCAGAAACGATTTTTTTTTATAAGTCACTTTTACTATTAACGAGGCATCAATTTATTATTAAATAAGCGTACAGATCCGTAATCGACATACGATTTCACTAACCATGTCGCACATTAGTTATACACATAGCATAACCAATCTGGAAGTTGGTTTTTCGAGGACTCATTCTACAACCACGATTCGATCGAGGTACACAGCTCGAAGTAAACAAAGTTTCATAAAAACAAGCCGATGAGTTGCGTTCTATTACAATGTAGCGGTTCTCCGTCAGGAATAAATATAGACTATAGTCTCCGTAATAGGGCTGTATAGTTGCGTCGCCTTGGCCGGCTAAGCCGTTTTATCCGGCTATTTATTTTTCTTGTGAATTACAAGAAAACTGATGAGATTAATGAGACTTTTATCTGTGGCACATTACCTGTTTTATGTAAAAGTTATTATGTAAAAGTTAGCGTGTTCTCGTTACCCGAAGATAATCGTAGTACGGAAATTATTAAATGAAACAGGTAATGTGCTATAAATAAATTGCCATAAATTGCCATAAATAAATTGAAAAATGTATAATTAATTTCATCGGTTTCCTTGTAATTCACAATAAAAATTAATAGCCGGAAAAACTAAGGCAAATTCTTAGCCGATCAAACGATGTTAGCCGGCTAAGCCGCGGCTAATTTTTAACCAGTCAAACCATCTTAGCCGGTTAATAAGACGGCTTATCCAGCCAAACTATAATGTCCATTAGTCGGATAAGATTTTTTAGCCGGCTAATAAGACGGCTTATCCAGCCAAACTATAATGTC
>JAPYZD010005224.1:0-10173 GCA_030522725.1 Ichneumoninae sp. B BG-2022a | reverse complement strand
TATATGTATATGTATATGTATATGTATATGTATATGTATATGTATATGTATATGTATATGTATATGTATATGTATATGTATATGTATGTGTATATGTATGTGTGTGTATGGGGTATGGGAGAGCTTGGGTGAGATCGGGATCGATCGATCGACGCTCGTCCCCGAAGTGAGCCTACTCGAGTTTTCGTAGCGCAAGAATACCTTGGCCAGATAGATAGGGCAAGGGAGGGAGGGAAGTACAGTGGGGTGAAGTGGTTTGCCTAGCATCGCCGTGCCGGAGCCTAGGCTCGTGCGAGCACGGAGCTGCAACTACCTCTGCACCACCCCGTTCGGAGCACGAAGACGGCCAACCTCGCCTCCGTTTTCGACGATCCTAGACCTCGGGGTGGAAATGTATTTCCTTCGAAAATCTCTGAAACTTATGGGATTTTTTTTTTCTTGCGGATAGAAATCTGGGTCTCGAATTAATTATTGGAGCGAACTGCTTCGAGATGCATTTACGATTCGTCGAAAGGGTACAGAGAAGAAAATGTGTAAAAGACTCGAGTAAAATTAGCTTCGGGCTGAAATTCAAAAAAATTGTTATTTCAATTCCACTTTCAATTCTTTCAATTCTTACTATTTTATACGGGATTGAAACTATGCACTGTTAAAAAAATACGGTTGAATCAACTAGGATTCGGGCAGGGACTAAATATTTCAACTAAATATTTTGTTGGGACACCTAAAAAATTGGTTCGTTCGACAATTTTTTGGTTGATTTCACCAAAATATTTTTCAGTCATTAAAACATTTTGTTCGACCAACTAAATATTTATTTGAGCGTCCCTACCCGAATCTTAATCCATTCAACTGTACTTTTTTATCAGTGTGTCAAACAATCTTGCCGTTGTTGCTTCAATAACATGTGGAATTGTAAGAATTGAAATTAAAAAAAAATTCTTTGGCAACCGGAAGCGCATTTTTTTCACTACAGAAAAAAATGAATACCTCTTTGGTAGACAGTAAAAAAAAGTTTGAATTCTTTACAACTCATTGACCACAAACGTCCAAAATTTTTTATTTTGTAATTTTTCGATCGCCCCCTCTGGCTCTAAGTTTTAACAAAAATACAAAGTAAAATTGTCAATGACCCGGGAAATAGAAGGGCAGGTTTGTATATTCAAACCTGAACAACAAAGGTTTTCTATATTCGAACCTGAACGAGTTTGTCAATTATTTAACAAAATTATTTTTACGAAACTTCGTATGCCGATTTTACGAAATTATTTTTTACCGTGTACTCGAATTTCCCGTAGAAATTTATTTTCTGTTGAACGAACGTTAACATCGACTTCCCTTGATTCTGTTTTTTTTACGCTAAAATAATTCCCATCGTAATATCAACGGACGAATTAAGCAAATTTGGTTACCGTTTCCGCAGAGACCTCGATTAATCGGCACTCGAATCGTAACTTGTTGAGATCCAAATTTACGTAGAAGCCTGAAAATAGTTTTCAATCTTTCAGATTGTTGTGAGATTATCGATTTTTTTTGTTAACTTTTTTATACTACAAAAAGGTCCGCTGATGGATTGAAATATATTTCCGTAGGGCGGACTATTCTCAATTCGTTCCACTTCGACTTTTCGAGTGATATTAATAGTAACACACTCTCCGTTCTGATAATTGAGCGGGTGGAAAGTGGGCGGTTCGTTTGCTGTCGAGAAACGTTACGAATATAATGTACACACATATATATCTATGTATATTTTTTTTATTCAGGAACTTCACGAATGATGTCTAATTGACGAGAAGCCATCGGTAGGAATGGCCGCATACAGTTCCGTCGTCTTGGGTGTCTGGGGTGTCTTCGTTCTAGTTTTAATTAAAGGTACGAATAAAATAAATCACAAAAGGTCATTTTACTTAAAAAAAAATTTCATTGCCTTGGAATACACGCTACGTTGTTTTGTATGGAATTTCTAAATCGACGATTAATCGGACCTTCTTTTATTCAAGAAACAAAACCCGTTAGCTGGGATGAGTGGTGGACGTACGACGGGATTTCCGGTAAGCAATTTTTTTTGTCATTTTTTAAAATTTATTTTTTTTATTATTGATTTCCATTAATCTTGATATTATTATCTTAATATTTGCTAACGAGACAAATGTTCATTTTTCAGGTCCGGCATTTTGGGGCTTGATAAATCCCGACTGGTCCCTGTGCAACAAAGGCAGAAGACAATCGCCGGTGAATTTGGATCCCAAGACTTTGCTCTTCGACCCGAATCTTCAGCCTCTTCAGCTCGACAAGCACAGAGTCGGCGGTTTGCTCATAAACACCGGGCATGGGGTAGTTTTCGCGGTGGACAACAACACCCTACATCCGGTCAACATATCCGGTGGTCCGCTTAGCTACCGTTACCAATTTCACGAAATTCATATTCACTACGGTCTTCACGATCGCGTAGGTAGCGAGCACACTATCGACGGTTATGCCTTCCCTGCCGAGGTAATATATTATAATAATTTTATATATATATTTTTTTATAATCATAATAATATGATAATAATTTTCAAAGATATATATATATATATATTTAGGATAAAAATGTTGAATATGGCCCCCCACGATCGGCACGTAAATCATAATATATAAACCAGGCCGTATTAAACACTCGTGTCCTAGATACATATTTTACAATACGTATCAATGAAAAAAAAAATCGTTAGCGTGTCGCCGCGTCTATTGTGGTTTCGACAAGTCGCGACGATCAAAAATCATTCTCTCGTAGTCAGGAAAAAACTTTTATATCTCGCATCCCTCGTGAATTTCAGACCCACTGTAATATATTATAATAATGTGATGTATATATTTTTTAAAATAATTATCATTTACAGATATACATATATATTTAGGACAAAGTTAATTAATATTGCCCACCACTATCAACGTGAAAAGCATGGTATGTGAACGGGGCCGTATTAACCACTCGTGCCCTACATATATGTTGTACAATACGTATCAGCCAAAAAAAAATCGCTATCCTGTCGCCCCATCCATTTATATTTGCACAACTCTCGACGATTCAAAATTATTCTCCCGTAGTTTGCAAAAACTCTTTTGTATCTCGCGACCCTCGTGAAGTTCAGAGCCACTAAAAAAACCTCGACCGCATAGTGTGCTGCGCTATTTTTCATGCTCTATAAATAGTTACTTTTATACCGTCGATAACTTTAAACGTTTATCCGGGTTTATACGAGAGTTGTAAAAGCCGCCGTTCCGTAAAATTGTTATTTTTGGCCCGAACTGTTTCGGAATGTTATTGGTGTATTGATAACCGTGGCGAATAATACTCGCATCGTGTCCACCGTTCCCCATTCTATCGATAAAAAAAAACAAAACAAAACAAAAACCAACACCGAGAGTTACAGTTACGATGAAATATCTGTTATGAAATTTTTCCCCTATCTATAATTTTTTTTTGCTTCCCATAAATTTTTTTCTTTTTCATTCATGTATTTTTCTTCTCTTCTTTTTCGCAGATACAAATATACGGCTTCAATTCGCAGCTTTACAACAATTTCTCCGACGCTCTTCACAGGGCCCAGGGTATCGTCGCGGTATCTCTTCTCCTCCAAGTACGTGACCAATCTCGGCAGGCTTAACGCCCCATTATTATGCGTGCACGTACACACAAAACTATCTTCATCCTCGAGTTCCTCCCACGACCTGTCGCTCCTTCCCGAAGCTCACCCTTCTTCTGTAACACGTAATACATAATACAGATGTATAGATATAGATACATGCACGCACATAGCGTGGCATGTACCTTGTCTTATCCCCCCGTGGCATCTGGCGAGGAGATCCACCGGGGCGATAAGTCATGAGGGGATGAAAAAAAAAGATATACCACTACAAGCGGCACCCTTCGTCCCGGATTGTCTTTCAGGTGGGCGACCTCTCGAATCCCGAGCTGAGAGTATTCACCCAGCAGCTTGAGAAGATAAAGTACGGAGGTGAGAGAGGGATGTCCCGTCTCATATCTGCACGATACATGTATATTCGTTTTCTTTAAAAAAAAAAAAAGAGATCTTGACGAAAATAAATCGTTCGGGGGAGCTGATAAGAGAAAGACGAAAAAAAAGAGAAAAAGTGTGGCAGTAAATTATTATCGAGTGTGGGTCATTGGGACTCGGGGGAAGCATTTTTGTTTGTTTTTTGTTGTTTATTTTTTCGTCACGTATATAATTGGGGCGAATGTAAATTTGCCATGTATATTCATGTATATTGGTTTTTTTTTTCCAAAGAGATCTTGACGTAAATAAATCGTTCGACGGGGCGGGTAAGAGAAACACGAAAAAAAAATGAGAAAAAATGTGACAGTAAATTATTATCGAAAGTGGGTCATTGAGACTCGGAGGAAGTATTTTTGTTTCATTTTTTATTTATTTTTTTTATTTTTTCGTCACGTATATAATTGACGCGTGGGTAAATTTGCCGCAAGCGAGCTGACGAAGATCCTGCGATTCGCCGTGACACATTGTGTATATACGTTTTTTTTAAGAGATCTTGACGTAAATAAATCGTTCGGGGGCGGGGGGTAAGAGAAACACGAACAAAATGAGAAAAAATGTAGCAGTAAATTATTATCGAGAGTGAGTCATTGAGACTAGGGGAAGTATTTTTGCTTGTTTATTTTTTCGTGTATATAATTGACGCGTGTGTAAATTTGCCGTAGGCGAGGTGACGAAGCTCCAGCTATTCACCGTGATAGATTGTGTAAATTAGTTTTATTTTTATTTTTGTTTTCGATTGAGAGATCTTGACGAAAAAGATCGTTCGGGGGAGCTGATAAGAGAAACACGAAAAAATGAGAAAAAAAATGTGGCAGTAAATTATTATCGAGAGTAAGTCATCGAGACTCCGGGGGGAGAATTTTTGTTTCACTTTTTGTATGTTTGTAATTTTTTTTTTTATTTTTTCATAACGTATATAATTGACGCGTGTGTAAATTTGCCGCAGGCGAGGTGACGAAGATCCAGCGATTCGCTGTGAGGGAGTTGCTGCCGGACACGAACAACTACATGACTTACGACGGCTCGACGACGATGCCTGCATGTCACGAGACGACCACGTGGATTATCATCAACAAACCGATATACATAACGAAGCAGCAGGTGAGAATTTTTACTACGCTTGACCGCGGCTGTGTGCACGCCGGGCGATTGTCGGCGAGAGAATGAGCGGACCGAAGATGGGGCGAGCGTGAAAGAATGAAAAAAAAATTGTAATAAAAAAAAATACCGAGGGAGGAACGCATGAAGGAACGATAGGCTCGCACGAAAATTCTCGCACGAACGTGACGCTGCGGTGGGGCACGACGAGCCGGCCAATTACACGGCTAAAACGGTATCACGCGATCCTTAGGCATTTTGCTCGGCAACGAACGGAGATTTGCGCGCCGCACGGTTCAATCTGTAAATATCTCGCGTTCTCGCGCGAAAGCGTGTCGGCAAAACTGCCCCTCATTGCGCACGGGGTCTTTGCATGAAAATCATGTTTCCTTTATTTTTATAAATTTTTTTTTCAGTTACTCGGGTTACGAGAACTCGTGCAGGGAGACAGACGAGACACCATGGGGGCGCTGGGCAACAACTTTAGACCACCTCAATCGCTGCACCATCGTCCGATTCGAACGAATATTGATTTCCACGTGCCGCAGGTATCGAAACTTAACTTTAAGGAAATATCACGAAGTATCGTGGAATATATTTGTTTCATTTATTTATTTACGCTTTCTTAGAGTTCGGATAATGATGGAAATATGAACATAAATATAGGCATGATTTAACATAATAACATCGTGATGTATACATTTTTTTATTTTTATTTTTTTTTGATAAGATTTTTGTTACAAGGACATGATATAGTTTTATTATTTTGTTTATTCGTATGCCGATTAGTTTCACGAGTCTGAAAACGGATCCATGAGAAAGGTTAGTCACGTCAGACTTTATACATGTTTTTTTTTTGCCAATGTCCGATTGACTCTTCACTGAAACTGATGTCGGATTCGTATTCAGCGCGGCAAAGTGCAATGATTGTAGAAAAATGTATCGACTTGTTCCGAAATGTCTGATAATCTGAAATATTCGATATTACTAGTCGGCATTTTGTTTTAAATCTGCGCAATTTGATCAATCCAATGATAGTGTAAAAGTGGGGAATATGGCCCGGACCATATATCATTAATTTACGTGTTAATCGAGGTGGGCCATATTCACCACTTTTACCCTATTGCAACTGTTGTTTTACTATGTGCTGGCTAATAATACGCGTACCAGTCGACGAGCCGTCAAAATGAAGCACGACTGCAGTTACTTGTCAAATATCAGATTCTGGCCCTTATCGGCAGACAATCAGAATGCTTTTGTAAGGGACAACAATACATCGAAAATGCGAGGTGCTTTAATTACGGATTTTTTTGGAGAGGGAAACACGATAGACTTTTGCGAGATTCCATCGGGATGCACAGATATGGATGTTTAAAAATACCGAAACTCGCTATTTTGAGGAATTTCACTATAATTGACTATAAAAATCATGTATTCATTTTTTTCACATTTCATCCTCTTAATACTATGTCTAATTTATTTTTCCGTTGTAACGAAATTGCGAAACATCGTAGTAACTGGCTATAAAACTCATCTATAAATCTTGTATTCTTCGTATTTTATACTTTTACGACTATATCTGATATATTTTGTTTGCCCACTGGTCACGAATCTGCCAATTGTTTTAGTTCTAGCTTAATATTCGATGTGAAAAGGCGTTAAAA
Source organism: Ichneumoninae sp. B BG-2022a (assembly GCA_030522725.1). NCBI lineage: Eukaryota > Metazoa > Arthropoda > Insecta > Hymenoptera > Ichneumonidae > Ichneumoninae sp. B BG-2022a. Next base: position 3,350 of record JAPYZD010005224.1, on the reverse strand, counting down.
AAATGGATAAATATGCAATTAATTTTTACCGGTTTTAGTGGTGTTATTAACTTTAAAATTTGTTTATCTTTACAATGCAGGATAAGAAGAAATGTCTGACGATGAACATGAACATCTATTATAAAGGTGAATAAATTTATCCGCTATATAATAATTTTATCCGTCAGCTTGGGTCGATACTAACGATTATTGAATTTTTTCAGCGAACAGCTGGGATGCTACTAATTAGCCAATCGAGGCCGAGGATGCTCTCGATCGAATTCCGCAGTACTACGCTTTTCCACGAGAGAACTTGGTCTTCGCTGTATAAATAACGTGAGAAAGAAGATGGCAAGGCGAGGAAGAGCGAGGAATGAAATAAAGATAATTAAATAAAATAATTAAAAAAAAGAAAAAAAAACAATCGACATATCAACACGTGCGTGTGCGGGACGACAGCGCGGAAACCAAACAAGATATCGTTATTTGGTGGAAACGTGAAGAAAAAAAAGAAGTAAATAATAATAATAATAATAACGTGGGGGATTGAGTTTCGGGGATTGTGCACGGAGGATTTTTAATCGCGCCTGCCTGTGCGAATATCAGCAAATCGCTTCGTTGTAAAACTAATTAGACGTGAACTGCCAAGTATGTTTCAAGTAATGAAAACGAAACAAAAAAAGAAAAAAGCAAAAACAAAAAAAAGAAAGAAACGGAAAACAGACACAAAACGATAACCTATAGTTACGTTAGCCGATTAAAGTAACGTATAAGAGTATATATGATATATGATTATATACGTATATCGAATAACTATTGAAAAAAAAAGCTATGACTATCGTGGCCTGCGTGGGTGAGATGCGACTATGTATAAAAAAAAGAATAAGAAGAAAACGCTGAGAAGAACAACAACAAAAATCCATACACACAAACGAAGATTAACAAAAAAAAAAGGAAAAAACGTACACACGCAACACACAAAACATACAAGCGCGCGCGCGCTCGCGTATGCGTATACAATTATCGAATGAAAAAGTTTATACTATATTCTTGTAATAAAATCTATGAAAAAATGTACCAAAAAGATACTCTGCGGATTTGCGATGCCAGCCTACCCGACAATTTAGAACACGCCTTTCTCTATATAAAAAAAAAACTCCAAAAAATAAAGCAATTACAAAATTGCCGCAGCCGCTAAATCGTGCGCGGTCGGTGTAAGTCACCGCTCTATCGAGCCCGCTGCACACGGGCGGAGCGAGTCCCCTCGATGTTTTGCCATGTGTACGACGGCTCGCTATGAATAATCATGGCGACGGTCGTGCAAGCTGCGACGAAGAGATTTAGGACGGAATAATAGACGGATTGTCTCGGAGCTATAGAATCCTTCAAACTTCATCGCGCCCTCCCGGTCTCCGTGTCAGCCTGTTGCTCCTCAAGAATCCGCTTAATCCGCGTTGCCGATTCGCCGCCGCAGCGGAATCCTCGAAGATGTTTGTTCCCGAGCCTCCAGTCACGCCGCGGACACACATTTCACTGATATATGCATCGGGGTACATGGATATATGGATTGCAGTTTGCGAGCGAGATTCTGGAGCACATATGTACACATAGTATAATGCTTGTTATACTCCAGTCATACTTGACCGCGCCGATAAAACAGCCAGATGCGGTAGCCACTCGTGGCCGCCGTCGGAGGGTAGGAGGAGGTCGGCCACCGCGTTAACTCGCCTCAAAGCATGATCGATCGGACTATTAATATTCGCCCACGCCAGCAGAGTCGAGCGCGGGGGTTAATTATTTCCCTCGACCGGGGCCACTTTTCCCCGAGACCCAAATCGTCCCTCGGAACGATCCAATTTCTCTTCGCTGTAAAAAAAAAAAGAAAAAAAAGCTTCGGCAACGCTTATGACGATCCGACGTATAACAAACTCCACATATCGGCAGTTCCCCCCCCCCCTGCTCGCTCATACATATAACAGAACTATAATACCGAATGGCTTTCCGGACGTTTTATTTTTCTCTTCCTCCACATCAGCTCATACCCCGAAACCGTACCCCCGATTCGCTGAAGTGTAGAAATTTCTATATCGACGTGTAGGTAATTGCGGATTTCGCTCGAAAATTCCCCTGCCCCGAACTACCCTCGAATCAACTCGTGGAATTATTATTATAATTTTTTTTATTACATTTCTTTTCCACCCCTTCGATTAAAATCTTCGCAGCGGTCGGGGGGGTTGAAAAAAATCTCCCCTCGACGGCCGCCGAGCCACGGAGGCTTGTAGCTTAGAAATATGAATATTCCGTGAAAGCCGAGTAACAGCAACGTCAGCGTCCCAAAGGATTCTTCGCCGTTCCATAACAGCTAAACGGGGGGCGGGAGGCGGCGGGTTTGGGGGTTGTCAGGGTTGAGTCGCAGTGACAGAGGTGAAGAAAAGGTGAGAGGTGGGGGGGGGATTCTCGAATGCTCCGGCGGAGAACAGGAAGCGGAAGATCCCTCTCCGCGTCTCGGGGAGGCTCTTGCCGCACGGCTTTTCGAGGGTGGTTAGAGGCATGGTTCGAGGCGTCGAGGGAAGTGAGCGAGACGTTGCGAGAGGGTTGTGCAGCGTGCGCGCTGAGAGTTTCCTCTCACCGAGGTAAAGTTCCCCCGCCCCCCTCCTCGCCGCCCCCGGTTGGATTCTCTCTATCTTCAGAGCGGAGGACGTCGATCGTGTGCGCGGCCTCGAGGGTGGGAGAGTCAGCGGATTTCATTGAACGCCGGGTGGAATTCGACGGTGCTGCTGCGCGCGCGAGCCCTTCCGCCTTGGTGGAAGGAGCGAGTGGAGCCGGGTAAAGGGTAGTTCGCGCGGAAGGGTGAAGGGGCGCGGGATGGGGTGAAGAGGGGGGGGGGCACAAACGGCTGTGCGGGAATAGCGACAGAGGGAAGGCGGGTGGAAGGCGACGGAGCGTCGAATCGGGGGGAGAGGAGAACTGCACGTAGCTGGAAACCAGCGGGAGAAAGCGCGGAGACGGGGTTGCGAATCCCTGGTGAGCGCGTCTGCTCCGCTCGGTGTGGATACTCTCGCGCTCAGTCGTTGCTGCGGCAAATCTGCGGGTCCACGCGCTCCCGACCGTGAAACGTACTCTCCTCTCCCGAAGAAAAATTCCGCCGAGGGCCGGTGTTCTCGCACCGGAAAGAACGGCGAAGGGAAACGGAAAGGCTTTTAATCCACTGGTTCACGGTACTCTGCGCTCAATCGTCCAGGATATTGCGATCGGGATTCTCGCTATAAGAGTAAATAGAGAGTAACGATGAAAATAACATAGAGGGGGACGAGGGTGAGAGGAATTGTACTCGATATATAATTGCGAACGGGGGGGGGGGGGGGGGGGAG